>JAPYZI010008467.1:0-14816 GCA_030523105.1 Ophioninae sp. A BG-2022a
TGGCCGGGTGTCTCGAGGCGGCGGCGTCGGCGACGGGGGTATTCGACTTTCACGCGACACGCGAGGAACGCGCGAAGCGACGGCCGTCGCTCGGAGGACCGCTCGGGGGAACAGGTGCGCCTCGTCAGCGATGACCAGCGGGGCCGTTCCGCGCTCTTTTTATCGATCGAGCCGCGATATTTTTGCAACGATTCGTCGAACGCGGTCGAACGATCGAGAGTTTCGATACCGGGACGGGTTACCCCGCTGAGAGTCGCGGCTGTTCGACGAGCCGAGCTTACCCGAGAGGCCGACGGATACGAGTATCCGAATTGAGCGTACGCCGACATCACGCCGGTGGGTCTTTCCTCCTCGAATCGTCGAGGCGTTTCCGAGACGAGGGCGCGCGTCCCCGAACAAACTCAAATCAAAAGCACGAACCACCTCTACGCGCACTGATCACTCTTCGCGACGATACGAGTCCCTCGGTCCCTCTCCCGCGCGGTCCGGCCCCCGGGCTGGAATCCGTCGACGAACGGACTCGGGTGCGATCGGCGGCGTCTCTGGTCGTTTACCCGAGAGCTCGGGACTGTCATCGGGACGTCGTCCCTCTCGAACAGTCACCGAGCGATCCGCGACCGTGACCCTCCACCGACATTCCCTCTCGCTCCGTTTCCTCTCGTCGGGCGAGCTCAGCGAAGGGTACGACGCACCGGGGTTAACCACTGGCGATCCATCGAGCGGCGGGGAGCAACGATCTCGAAGCACCCGGGGGGGCGCGAGGCCCTCCGAACGACGAAACGAAACGCGACAACGGAGGAGGAGGAGGAGGAGGAGGAGGAGAATAACGAGAAGAAGAGGGATATCGGGAAGAGGCCGCCGGCGAGCGAAAGTCGAAGAGTCTCGAGGCGAATCGGACGAATCGAGGGAGGAACGGAGGACGAGGTTCCGACGAGGAGACGCGTGTACGCGTAACGAAGCGCGGAGCGGTATCCTCGCGGGGACGCACGAGCCGCGGGTCCCTGTCTCGGGGCTCTCCGGACTACGACTGACTCCGTTCTACCCACACCACTCGATTGGCTTCGAACGTTCGACTCGCGACTCGAAGGACCCTCTGGCGAGCGCGCCGCGAACGACGATCCTCTCCCACCCGGGTACCGGTGGGCAGGTTCGCTCGTCCGAGCTCCAATCGGGAGCCTCGCCGATGACGACCGTGACGACCCATCGGGTGTCGACCGGTTCCACCATTGGCCCGTGAGGTTCCTCCCGGGCGTGTTCGCCCGGCCGGAACGACGGCCCTCCGCTCCCCTCCCTCCCCGTCCCGCTCTTCCTCCTCCCGAGGTTCGCCCGCCGTTCGCTCACCGTGGAAACCACCGTGAAACTGTCCTCTGTTTTCATCCCTCGGAGCGACTCCTCGTCGACCCTCCGGAGAAAACCTCCCCCTCCGATCCTCCGCTCCGCGATCGACCCTCCCGTGCTTTCCTCCCCTCCTCCCTCCTCGGCCCGCCGTTCCTCCGCGTCGTTCAACCTCCCCGAGACTCACCCCCGCTGCGCGACGAACGGCATCGGGAACAAGGAGGAACGAGTGTGTTTACGCGAGTGGACTCTTGTCAACCCCGTCGCCGGGGACTCGAATAAATCTCGCGTTTTCGAGCCCTCCGCCTCCTCCTCCTCCTCCTCCCGTCCCTCCCCCGGTTTACTCTCGCGTACCCTCGCGGACCATTTTCGTTTCGCCGTTCGGTCGTCGTACCCCCGCGAAATTCTTATCCGCTGGCGCGGATCTCCCCGTTGCGGGACACGAGTCGGACGTACGCGAGACCGGAGACGAGACACCCCGCTGACGAAGCATCGCTACCGCCGACGACCGCGTCGCGCGTTTCCTCTCTCTCTCTCTCTCTCTGTCCCTCCCTTTTTTTCGCGCGTTGGATTTTTCCCGTGTCCTCGACTCGGAGGATCCTCCGTGACTCTCTCGATCTCTCGGGGCGGAGGAGCGTCTCGAGGGCGGATCGGGCGCGCGGCTCGTTCGGCCCGATCGAGGCTAATTCGCGATCGTTTCACGGACCGTTAACCGATATTCCTAACGGGGTTGAGCCCTCGGGCGCGCGGCATCGCTCGTCTCGCCGGAAGCGTTGGCCCTCCACGAGCGGCATCGTCGACCGTCGAACGGGCTTTACCGATGGAAAATAGCGCACGGTCGATTTTCGCCGGGTACGGAGACTTCGGGAGGAAGCGCGCTTCCGCGCGAGTCCAGCGGTCGGCTAATAGGATTAGACGACGGGTCCCCGAAAGGACGGATCACCCTCGTCCTCGTCGTTCTCGTCGTTGGACTCGAACACGAGGATGCGAGATAAGACGAGAGTCCTCCTCGGATATCCACCGATCCGGACGACGCGTCGCCGCAGCCGCCACCGCCGCGTCTACCTGCGAGCCGCGAAAGGACCATCCCCGCCAGCCGTGATTTACCTTCCTCGGCGTAAGCCCGGTGACCCGTCGGGGCTTACGCCCCTCGATAACCACCGATGGGACGCGATATCCCTTCGTGAAAACTGGACTCTTGAACGAAAAACAGCTCCGGTTCGTGAAACGACGCCTCGTTGTCCCCGAACGGAGCACCCGACCGCGACGCTCCTCTCTTCGTTTGTTTTCTCTTTGTTTTCTTCGTTGACGTCCCGCCACGTTCGAAGATACGAGATTCGAACGATACGAGGGGGGGGGGGGGGGGGGGGGGGGGGGGGGGCGCGGGGGGGGCGCGGCGGGGCGGGCGGGGGGTTGCCGCCCGCGCCCGATCCCGAGTCGTTATTGCCCCCTCCCGCCCCCCGCCCACCGGGAGTCCGACAACGAGCCCGCAAAATCTAGTCAAAGATCAATTTTAACGGCCCACCGGTGACCCTCGAAGCTCCCGTTTTATTGGCCGAAATTTTCCGTTGCTCCGCTCGTAACCCGTGTCCGAGAATAACGCGTTCGATCGGCCGACGTCGCGATTAACAAATTTTATCGTTTTATATTTCGATGGGAACACGCGATATCGGTCGGCGAGAGGGGTGAATCGGGCACGAATTACACGCTCGGATGTTACGGCGAGGCCGATAGGTAGAACCGGGTACAACTCTCGTTATCGATCTCTATCCTCGCGCGTTGAACGTTTCCGCGTGTTCGACTCTCCGTCTCTCTCTCTCTCCCGATACCGGATCTGGCGGTAACGAGGAAACCTGACTCCGGGCTAATCGGCGCTAACGCGTTTTTCTTGGTTCGTTCGGAGGTTCGACGGGGGGGGGGGCGAGTCGAGTATTTGTACACGAGACTCGGTAAGGTCGGAGATAAAGAATAATACAGCGATCGAGGCGAGTTTCCCCAGTCGGGGAGCCTTATCTCCGTGGTTCTTTGTTCCCGGTGATCGGCCCGTTGCGTCCGGTCGACTCGTCGTCCGGGCCGCGCGAGCGTCAAAACGAGACTCGACCGTCGAGGGATTTTTACGAGGGGCCGCTAGGATCGTTCGCTCGGTCGTATCCGTACGAGCGGTTTAGAGCCCCGGGGCCCGGTCGTCCCGGTAAAAAGGCTCTCTTCTCGTCGATGGAGGAAGAGGGCGCTGCTTTCTCTCTCCGTCTCTCTCTCTCTCTCTCTCTCTCTCGAGAGAGAGAGAGAGAGAGAGCAGAGAGGATCGTACGGGATGCTCCTCACGATTCCGATCCGTAATTTTTCAACGGCGAGGTCCGCAACGAACCGTACGTTTCCAGTTGTAAGAAAATAAGGGATGAGAGGGAGTCTCGGGCTCGGGACGATCGACCGGCGCCTCCGAAAACCTTTCGAGTTTTATTGGGCCGCGGGAAGGCTCGCGCGCGAACGCTCGCTCTTCCTCGCTGGCTCTTGGTAGCTTCGTTGGCGCGAGAGAATCGAGCGGGATCTCCCTCTCTCTCTCTCTCCGATCTCCGGCGGTACGGGCGAGCGGTACGTCGCCGTAAAAAAGCCGGCTGGTTCGGGCAATCGGCCCCTTCCATGTACCCCAACGGACCCCTTTTCGGTGCCCTCTCGTCGCAGTCGAGAGAAAGACGAAGGGAGCGTCCGTGTGAGAGAGAGAGAGAGAGAGAGAGCGACGACGACAACGACGACGAACCAACGAACCAACGAAATGTCAACCGTAAACCTCGCGAGGCAACACTAATTAACCCGACCGAAATAAACTGCACCGCTCAGCGTTGGTGCTCCCCTTTGCTGTATACATCGCCTCGCCTTCGCTCCTTAAACTTCTTTTCTCCGCTACATCTTTGGTCGTTTCGTCTCGCTCGCTCGTTGCGATCGGAGTTACCCTCCCTCTCGCTCGTTTCTTCTTCCTCCTCTTCTCTCGGTGGCTGCTCGATTCAAAACACTCCATGCGCCCGATACGCGAGGAACCTCTCCCCCTCCGCGGAGCGAGCTCGTCCCGGTTAGGAATTTCTTGAGCGAAGCGTTCTCTTATCGATGCCGAAGAACCGCGAGAGAGAAGACCAGAGGGAACTCTTTCGCAGATTCTCCTTGCGAGAATCGTCCGAAATTCCCCCGGGCCGTTCGACGTCCTTCGGGTCGTGCGACGATTGCGCTTTGGCCCGACCGTGATTGGACGGAAACGACCATGACTGAAACGTCGTCGAAACCCCGCAAGGGTTTCCCCGTTTTTCCGCTGCTGCGGGCTCGATCGCGGGACGCCGTTGGTGCGCGCTGGATCATCGGAGCGCGCGTTGAATACAAGAGCAAGCTTGGTCTCGGGAGTCGTCGCGATACTTTTCTTTTATTCCAATCAGGCCGACAAGTTCGTCCTAACGAAGCCAACAACGAGCGAGCGCACCGACGACGAACCTCTCCGCGCGCGATCTCGATCGTTCCAACGGAAAATCGAGCAATCGTTGATCCGGCGATAAAAGGAATCGACGGCGCTCGATGGCTCGCGGTCGAAAGCGGGGATGGATGATAACGAGCGAGGGCGCTGATCAGGTATGACGTCGGGGGTTCGTACGACCGCGGGTGATACGATCGGCGAGTCCTACGATCGCTCGGCTCGCAGGATCCTCCGGTCGAAACGTAGGATAATGATCGACGCGAGTGTTCGCGTTGAAACACGCAGATCCGTCGAAACGACTACCGGGCGGGCGTTCGAGCGTTCGAGCGGACGTTCCACACCTATGCGCCTCGTGATATTTAGGTGTAGGTACGGACACGTATATACCTACGTAGCGATGCGTGCCGAGCGGGCACGATCGTCCGACTCTCGAGGAAGAAGAAAGCGCTCCCCGTTGAGCGGTGCACGTACGCGGCGGGGGCCACGGGGGCTATGGCCAAAGTACGAGAGAGATCCGGGGGGGCGGGGGGGGGGGGGGGGGGGGGGGGGGGGGGGGGGGGGGGGGGGGGGGGGGGGGGAGGAGAGAATACGGCGGAGACCCGGGCGCGTAAGTTGCTCCCGGAGGTCGAGGCCGCGATCTCTCGTGGCGTGAAGCACGCGTGGGAAAGTGTATTAAAACCACGGTGAGTGGCAAGGCGGATGATGCCCCGAGCCGACGAGCGCACGCCCGCGCGATATCCCTCCGTCCGTCACGTATCGCAATTTACTTATCATCATTTATTCAATCAATGAAAGCCCGATCGAGGGGAACGCGAGATTTTTTTTCTCCTTCTTTCGTATCAATTTGTTTTCTCTCTCTCTCTCTCTCTCCGGATGCGAACGCTTACCCGAAGGGAATCGAGAAAGAGAGAGAGAGCGAGACCTCCTAGCTCCTTCCTCGAGCCGAGGATTCCGCTCGTTCGACGCAACGACTCGTTTGGGAGAACAGAACGGAAGCTTTTCTCCCCGTTGCTCCCCCCCGTCTCTCTGTACACACGGTACTTTACTCGCGTCAACGTTTTCCGCGTCTCTTCACTTTCCTCGCCTCGGTCGTACATTTGCGAGAGTACAAGCGGATACGCGCCGCGCGTTTAACGAGCGGGCCCGGAGTGCGCGCCGCCGTATGACGCACCGGACTAATCGACTTCTTAACACGAAACGAGCATTAATACTCGGCGGAACGCTACCGCGCGACATCGCCGATGGGTTACCACCACCGCCATCGGTGGGGAACCCGAAGAGCTCTCTCGCGGCGAACAACCTCGTCCGAGAATAGAGTATCAACCTCAAAGTGGCGTTTCTTCGAGCGTCCGCTCGGCCCGCATCCGCAAACGAGAAAAAAAAAACCTTTTTCTTTTATTCTATTTTCCGCTGATAAATTTGTATTACTTTCGGTACGCGAACGGTTCCCGAGCGGAGGTGGAACGCGGAGAGAGAGAGAGAGAGAGAGAGAGAGAGGGAGAACGAAGAGTGTACCAACGCGGGAATGAAAAAATGAGAATCGTTAATCGAAGGGTAGCATCATCGTTGCGGATAGCTCGGACTCGTATTATGTATACGTACACGATTTATCGTTGCGAGTCCCTCGTACGAAACGCGTATCGGCAAGATACACGCTGCGCCGATCCTATGTATCATCGCGATACATCGAACGTATACGTATACGTATAAAGAGGGAGGAAGGCGAGAGACGAGGCGGCCGGTAAAGCCAGGACGAAAGGATCGATGTCCGTACGCACAGGGGTGCGGGCCGAGGGGGGGGGGGGGGGGGGGGGGGGGGATTGGGGGGGGGGAGGCACAGCTTTCGAACGGAGGACCCGTGTACGCACCGATGCACCGCTTTATGCGAGCATAATGACGCCGTAAGTATTCCACCGCCTACTCTCCCTCTAGTTAACAAATATCGACGGCGAGCGCCGTTAACGCGCGCGCGTTCCCCATTATTCATCGCGCCTCTCCGTACCGAGACGCACACGCGCGTTGCGTTTCGCGGATACGGAGAAAGAGGGTCTCTTTCTCCGCGGTGCGATTGTCTCGCGTGCGCGCCGCCACCGCGCTCTCCAACGATCACCGACTCGTATATTTAAAAACGAGCCGGCGAAATTCAAGAGTTATCTTCAACCGAAGAGTCATAAAAGTTGGAGTCGACGGCGAGACCCGTCGCGGATCCGGGGATCTTTGCGGATCGAGGGAGGACACGCGCGGTTCGATCCTGCAATGAAAAGTACAACGGTCGGAAAATGTAACGAGTCGGATCGCGGCGGTCGCGCGGGGAGCGCGAACGCGAGTGCGCGAGAGAGAGAGAGAGAGAGGGAGAGAGTATACGTTACAGGTGAGAGCTCGAGGCTCGCGTGCTGCAAACGAGCCGGCAGCTGGCTCCGTAATATCGTGTGCGCGAGAACGGCCCGCGAGCCGTATTAATACGCGAGCGAGTGCGCGAACGAGACGAGAACGACGAGGACGACGTCGAACCGAACGGCGCGATGCGATCGCGTCCCGCGCGTGTACGCGTCGTCCAACGGAGCCGCGACATACGGGCCTGAGGACCGTCAACGGGGGAAACTTCATTTTTCGTAGAATCGTTGAACGCGCCGCGAAGAGAGACGCTCTCGTCCCGAGGCGTACGGGAATACGGGTCGATAAATCGGCGATACGTCCGGCGTTTCGCGGCGACCCGTTTTTTCGACCCGAGCGTCGTCGTTTCGCCCGTTCTCCCCGGTCCACCCTCGAGGAAAAGACGCGTCCGTCTCTGAGATCGAAGAAGAGGAAGCGCGCGGTTCGTTCGGAATTACTCGAACGGCGAGTCCCGTATCCCCGAATTTCCCGAAGCGAGGAATTCGAGCGGGCAACTCCCACCGGGGACGGAGAGAACTCGGGAATCGCGAATCATTGCCGAACAAGCGGAAAAACGGCCGTCGAAGGAGAGCCGAGTTCGAGGAACCCCTCGAAGAATCGTTCTCGCGACGCCCGCCCGACGCGAACCGTACCCTCGTCAACGACGAGTCGTTTTTTCTCTCGCTTCCTGACGCGCCCTTGACAAAATTCGAGACTCGATCGAGCGATCTTCGATATCGGCGGAGAAGAAACGAGTCGAGTCGCGGATCGATCCGAGCTCGTCTTTTCCGGCGTAGTCGCGGATCACGACGGGGCGCGAATCGAACCCGCCCACGGTCGAACTCTCGGAGGACGTTGACGAACGACGTTGACGAACGACGTCGACGAACGACGTCGAGCGCACGTGTCCCGCGCGGCCCGCGTTCGCGTCCACCTCCGTAGTTTCCGTGAACCGCCCGCGGATGCCTCGTATCGGTCCCGGTATGCGGGACGCACGTGTCGCGCGTTCAACGCTAACGTTTCTCGCCTGTTCTCTTCCGGCGAGGGAGACGCAAGTGCGCGCGCCCCGCCGCGACAAGTGCGAGGGGTTCGAAGCGACTGGGAAAATGGAAGAACGGTGCACCGGCGAAAGCGAGAGATCGTTCGCGGAGTGCCGTTCGGGGGCGACGGATTTCCCCGTCCCGGTACTCTCGAGGGTCGCCCTCGTCGATGGACCGTGCGAACTTCGCAACGGGCGCGAGACTCGCGGGGACTCCGGTTCCGAACGATCGTCCCCGGGATGATCGAACGACTCGTCACGAAAAAATGCACTCCCGGATCCTCCCTTCCCCCGCGCCCCGTCGATGATCCCCGCGAATACGCACCCCGCGTGAGACATCCTTGGGATCGCGACGCGTCGCCTCGAGGCCTACCCGCGCGCGAGCAAACCGGGACACCTGCGATTTTTAACGGGCCGTCCCGACGGATCGCGACGCGAGAGGCCTTCGTCGGTTCGATCGTGCTTCCGAATACCGCCGATTCCCCGACGTTGTGTACTTTCCCACGGTTCGTATTCAATTTTTCACTTTTTTTCAATTTTTCGATCCTCCCGCTCGCCGTATTCCTCGAGTTCGAACGTTGCTCGCGAAGCGGGAGGGACGCGGCGTTCCGCGGCGTCCCTCTCTCGCGAAATCTCTCCGCGCCAAGGGAGAGAGAGATTCCGAGGAGCGCCTCGTCGCCCCTCCCGCGTCGACGAATTTTCGCGCTCTTTCGAGAATACAACACGAGCGCGTCCGCGAAAGATGGAAGGTACCGGAGGAACGTTCGCGTCATCGACGAGTCTGGCTGCGCGCGAGAGAATCGGAATCGACGGAGAAAGAGAAAGAGAAAGAGAGACCCCCTTCGAGGATACGCTCGAGGAATACAAAAATGTGGCGCCTGCGATCAACGCTACCTACGTTCGAGTACATCCCTCCCCCCCCCTGCGCGGGTGCTTTACCAAACACTCTCAGCCGCTGTAACTGCCCAATAATCGACGGGGTTATATTCCCCGCGCAGAGGTGCGCGCTCTCGCGACTCGACGTCGAAATAATAAATACGGAGGGAGAGAAACGGGTGGATTCGTCGGCGTTGTCGTCGTCGTCGTCGTCGTCTCCCCGTGGGAAAGTCATACGTGAGTCTCGAGGAATACGGAGCGGCGAGTGTTCGCGCATCCCGGCTCGAAAAAATTATGTCCGAGTCTGGCACTAATGAGGCTTCGATCTCGTGAATCCGTACGGGAATGCTAATCGCCGTCGCCGTTTGAACCGTCACCCGTACTTATTTATCATCGGGTCGCGCCAGCCGGAACGATTCTCGGGACACGCTCGATTCGAATCGCGCGTATCGCGGTTCCGTCGATCCAGTGAAAAAAAAATCATCCCGAAGTAGGGTCACGTCGGTGCAACGCCCAATTTTGTACCGCACGTTTTCCCCCGTCTCATCGACGATCCCTTCCCCCCACCGAGCATACGCGATACGCCGGATGAAAATAGACGGAGAGGAGAGGAGAGGAGAAGCGACGACGACGACGACGACGACGACGACCGATGGAAATCCCCGGAATACAGCAGGTACCCGCTCGGATCGGAGTTCGACGAGAGTCAACGATTCACGCGTCGCGTACATCCGTCGCGGAGGTTCCTCGCCGTCCACCGTCCGCGAACCGAGCCGGTATTCGCGTACCCCTTTTCCAATGATTCGATCGCCTCGTTGTTCGTCCTCGCGGGCCCGGGTTTTCGTTCTCGAACGGCGGCCGGATATCGAAGGTGAATCCGGGTGCCGATCGAAGAAAAAAAGGGCACGCGAGGAAGAGCCCTGGGCACCAAGAACGGAGGAGCAGGTGCGCGAACCGAGGAAAGGGCGAGATCGGAGTTGGCCCCGACGATCCGGCTGCGAATCGTCCGAGCGATAGAAGTCTCGGCGATAAGTTTTTTTCGGAGGAGGCCCTCGCGCGCGCTCCTCCGGTTCTTCGGACGCGTACGCGATCGCGACGCCACCGATGCTCTCGAGCCGTTGCCCCCTCGCCGTTCCCCCGCCGAGCTTTCCTAGAGGCTCATTCATGGGAGCCGGCCATCCTCCCTCCAAACGCCTATAATTTCGGTCGATGATTACAGGGCAGCGCGACCAACGCCCGTGGTTCGACTCGGACGTACGGCTCTCCCCTCCTCCCGTCCCCTTCCTCGCCGTTTCTCCGTCCGTCTTTCTCGCGGGCCTTTAGCGGCGTCGCTGTCCGTACGTACGCGTACCGACGCGCGGATGTCTCGGGCGCGTGTCTCGGCCTCTTTTCTTTTCTTTTCCAATCGCGCTCCCTTCCTCTCTCTCTCTCTCTCTCTCCGTCGAACGTTCTTGGAGGGACGACGGCCGCGGGGTCTCGTCGCGAGAACGCGCGTTCGCTCCAGAAATTGAAACGGATACGCGCGGCCCGATCCAAAGAGCCCTCTATTCGCGCCGACTCGAGAGCCCTGCCCGTTCGTTTCGCTAGAGCCGGACGCCTATTACAGCGTTATTAGGATAGCTATTACGGGACGACGGGCAACCTCGTCGATCCGCGTTTCGAGATACACGCCGCACAGGTGAAATCGGCGAAGCTCGTTCGTACGTCCCTCCCGATCATCCGCTTTATCCCTTCGCGTATCCTTTTGAGAAACAAACAAACCCGTAACGGCCGGGTGGATCGCTCGAACGCGACGCGAGAGAGTACGAGTCTCGCGCACGCGCTTCTTCCTACGCGGGAATATTCCGCCCGATCCACCTGTCCGACCGGTGTCTCTCTTTTTATTCTCTCCTCGTTCCATCCGCGGCGTTATCGGACTTTCCTCGCGAGGCGAGAAATTAAAAATTCTCTCGGGTCGATTCGTCGTCATCGGCGAGGTGTGAAATTTCGAGGAGCGAAACGTGTTTTTTTTTTTTTTTTTTTTTTTTTTTTTTTTTTTTTTTTTTTTTTTTTTTTTTTTTTCTTTTTTTTTTTTCTTCTTTTTTCTCTTTCTTTTGCTCCCCTTGATTCGTCGCGGGTCGCTCGGACGGTTCGCGTTCGTCATCGATGAAGGATCGATTCGAGGCGAGCGCGTTGACGAGAACGAGTATCGCGAACGGTTCGCGACGTTCGCCTCGACGGACTCCGATGGCTCGTCCCTCCGCGAACCCGTCTTCGAGAGGAGACGCGAGGCTCGCGGCGTTTCGTCGCTCGCCGAGGCCAATTAGCGCGAGTTTCGTCGACGAGTCGGGGAGACTCGAGCGTGATTTTCGTTGGGACGACGCGACGGAGCCCCTCCCCGCCGGCGCGTCTCCTCTCTCGCGGGGAGAGCGCGACGGCCCGGGTCCCGCGACGCGACGAGACGCGAGACGACCCCGTCCGAGGCGAACTCGTTCGAATCGAATCATCGAGAGCGCCTCGTCGCGTCGAAGAGGTGGGACTCGTCGACGCGTCGAACGCGTCGCGAATCGCTCGTCCGAGCGCGCCGCCAATTTTTCCAGCGACGCGCGCGCACCCTCCTCCGGGGGCTCTCCTTCTCTCGAACCGTCTCCCCGATCAACGAGCCGATACCGACGCCCGCTGCGCGCGGATCCCGATTTCCTTCGAGGAAAACTTACCCCGTGTCGGTGTTCCGGCGGGTCGCCCCTGAGTTGCTCCCGAGCGAAGAGGAAACGGCTCGATCGGTCGGTGATCCGCGGAACGTCCGTCCCGGAGACCTCCCGCGGCGGACTCGCGTGTTCCCAGCGATCCTCGGACGCGTCCGTCTCGCCGCGAGGAGCGCGATCGCCCGAACTACGAGTATCCGGCGATTTTCGAGGATCGTCGTCACTCGAGACTCCGCGCGACGCGAACCGCGAACCGCGAGCAGAGTCGCCGGAGCCCGGAAAAATCGGACGGATCGCGAGGACGACTCGCGACGATCTCACGCGGGACGCGAGAGCGCGCGCCCGCGCGCGCTCGCGAGCTTCGCTCGGAGCACGTCCGGCTACGATTAACGGGACGTCGTTCGTTCCTCTCGCTCTCTCGATTCGGGGGAGAGAAAGGGTGGCGCGCGGCCGTACCGGCGATGCGGGACCGCGACCGAGAGAGGCGCGCTCGCGCCCTCTCTCACTCTCGGCGACTCACCACCGAGAGACGGCGGGGGAGGCCTCGAGTTTAACGAGAGGGCCAAACGGCTGGGGGGGGGTTGGAAGCTCGGTAGGAAACAAGGGAGACACCGATGAAAAAGAGTCGCGAGGGGGCTCTCGTCGATCCGCGAGGGGTCGCGAGGGAGCGCGCTCGCGGGGGACGCGCGTTCGAACGAGAGGTCGTTGCGAATCGCGCGCGAACGTACGTTCGGTCTCGGTTATACGGCGACGGCGGTGGCCGTCGGTGGTGGTCGGTCGCCGCGGAACCGAGTCGAAGGAAGGCCGGGTTCACCGGAGAGTCGCGCACCGTCGGCGCGCGGCTCGGAGGAACGAGGACTCGCGGGAGGGGGATGGAAGCGCAGCGCGGTACCGACGAATACGCGCGAGCGCGTCGTCCTCGGCGTCGCAGGTACGGTTCCACCGTTCCCACCTACGGGCGCACGCTCCGCGAGAGCCCGAAGGTGCGCGCGCTCGAGCGAGTCCGCCGATCATCGCCCGCTTCGGGACGGACGGAGACGCGCGAGGTACCGAGACCCGCCGCGGATCGGGGAAGGGACCCGAATCGAGCGAGACGCGGAGCTCGCGTATAATCGAGAATCCACCCGAGATTTCGAAAGCGGGAGAGAGAGAGACGGAGACGGATCGACCGGGAGAGGGAGGGAGGCGGACGGTGAGTTTCGCAAGGCGAGAGTTTCTCCGTACGCGTACGTACGCACGTACGCGCGTTCGCGCAACGACACGGACTCCGCGTACAGAGAACTCGTCGGCCGGAGGATCGGAGGTGGCGCCGATACCCGCCCCCGCCGACGAGCTCGCGTACCGACCTCCGGGACCTCTCTTCGTCCCCCTCGCTCGTTCTCGTCCGCGCGGCGCGTTTACGGATACCGACGCGTCGACTCGCTCGCGAAAAGACGGATCGGAGGATCGAGAGATCGAGGGATCGAGAGATCGAGACGGAGAAGTCGATCCCGCCGTCGTTCGACGTCGAAGAATCGCGCCTCGAGCGTACTCCCTCGTTCGAGTGTCCCTCGAGAGGGAGAGAGGCTCTCGTCGAGAGCCCGTGCGCGCGTTGCGCGAGACTCTCGAGAGCTTCCGCGAGTCGAACCGTTTCGCGACGCGCGATGCACCTCGAGCACCCTTCTCCGCCCGTTTTCTCTTACCCGCGCGGTTCCCTCTTTGCCGGAAAACTGTGGGAAAATCAAACAACGCGTCGTACACGAGAGTCTACGCGGGATCCTCCGACGAGGGAACTCGACCGAGAGGAGCTCTCGCGTTCGCGGCTCTCCGCTCTCCCCTCCCGTCCCTCATCGACGACCGCTCTTCCGGAGGAAACCTCGATCGGACGGAACCTACGAGCGATTCTTGCGCGTACGCGTCTCCCTCGTCGTTTCGGCGGGTTCCGATCGCCCCCCCCCCCCCCTCGTCCGACTCCCCTCAACGCGGACGTTTCGGAGATCCGGCTTTTCAGATCCGGCACCGGAGGTAAAAATTTACGACGGAGCCGCGATCGCGCGCTCCTCTCTCTCTCTCTCTCTCTGTACACGCGTACAAGCGCGTTTAAGCGGATACGCGGAGGGCTACCGGGAGCAAGCGGCACGCACAATAATAAGCCGCGAGCACGCACACACCGGGACTCTCCAACGGGAGAAGAGTACCCTCGGAGTGCATAAACATTGCACGCCGAGGAAACACGGGTAGATGATATCGCTCGGATGCGCGGATGCACCCACGGGAGCGGGGGGGTTTCGCGAACGGGCGTACCTTCGCGCGGCCGCCGTATCCTCTCCCGGCTTCTCGGAGACCTTTTTCCTTCCAAAATCCACGTCGCTCGTACGCGTACCTGAAATATCTTTGCTACCGAAACACCACGAGGAATCCCCCGTTTTTTCCAGCGCTCGACCGTCTTCCGTCGCTTCTGGATGCTCGATCTTCCGTACCGCGTCGGACGTGCTTTGTTTCCCGGAAATACAAAAATATCAAGGGAACGTCAAGGGAACGACGAACGCGTCGGCGACGCGGCACCTCGTTACGTCGGTAATTACAATTTTGGGATTTTTCGCTGCGAGTTCCTACCGACGGATGGCGGTAGGAACTCGCCGCGAAAATTCGGCCGCGAACTCTCGACTTTTCGGGCGAAGAATCCTGCCGGGACAATTGCCGAGCGCTGAGCGCGCCCGCGTGTCTCTCTGCGTACGTGTGGATTCGTTACGACCGCAGCGCGGAGAAAAGACTCGCGTCGTTGCGTTTTCTCATAGAAATTTTGGGTTTCGGGGGAAATTAATGGCAGATTCGTGTTCAGGGGATCAAATTACATCGTAAAGGACATATAAAAAAAATATTAAAAATCAAACATTTTTTTCGATTTTTGGGCAAAATACGTTTTTTCACTCAATCGACGATAACTTTTTTTCCTTTAGGATTTGGCGCTCCACTCTGTGCTCAATCTCTTCGTTATGATTTTCTCTTCAAAATGCTTTTTTAATCATTAATATCCGATGATTTTTCGATTTTTGGCAGAATTTCAAAGTCGGAC
>JAPYZI010008471.1:0-17181 GCA_030523105.1 Ophioninae sp. A BG-2022a
AAAAAAAAAAAAAAAAACAAAAAAAAAAAAAAAAAAAAAAAAAAAAAAAAAAAAAAAAAAAAAAAAAAAAAAAAAAAAAAAAAAAAAAAAAAAAAACAACGGGAGACAAGGCTCATGTACCCTATCTAGCTCGTCGCCATTTGTAGATGCACGAATGCCGGTACCGCGGCCAGTGCAAGTCGATGACCTCTCTCTCTCTTTCTCTCTCTCGTCTCTCCCGTTGCCAACAGCGAGAGAACTACTTACTACCCTACTCTTTCTCTCTCTCTCTTCCGAATACGAGGCTTTCGTCCGCGATCGCGGCGTTCGCCATTGCACGCGCGTTATTCGAATCCGCGCGGCTGCGGGAAGGAATTCACACGGGAGTGTGTGCGCAAAAGGGAGCGCGGAATCGCATGACGTATCAACGCGCTACGTCATTCCGACGATTCTGGTTACTTTGAGCCCTTTACATCAACCCAACGTTCATTATAAAGACGCATGGTTATTTCGAGGACAGTCCTCGAATGTATCTTTAACAAACGAATCCGAGCAAAAAAAAACTCAAAAAAATTCGTTTGTTTTTTTTTTTTTTTCGAACGTTACGAACGTCGAGTGAACTCAATAAAAATATAGTTGGAATATTCATCCAAAGATTATTTCGTGGACAGGTGTTTTTACGTAACGTTGAGTACGGGGACGTTGGCTACTTTGAGGACGGTGATGATTACGTAACGTAGTTTATAAGAAAACTGGCTACTTTGAAGACCGACGTTTATCTACCGTTGAATATCGGTACACTGGCTACTTCGAAGACACGAAAAGATTACGTAACGTTGATTTCGGGGACATTTGGCTACTTTGAGGACACCGTTGATTTTGAGGACATTCGGTTATTTCGAGGACTCGATGATTTACGTAACGTATATTTCGGGGACATTGGGGTATACTTCGAGGACCGTCCTCGAAATAACGCGCATTTGCAGACGCCGCCGAATCAATAGGTACGCTCGGCCCTCGTGCGAGAAAGCACCGGCGTACCTATTTATTCGGCAGAGCCTCACCGTTCTCCCATACAGTGACATGCCGTCTCGTTGCAGCTAGCGCATAGCTCCATTCCGACGTGATGGCAAGGTCGGCTGGTGACCCCGGAGACGGCGGCGCTCACCATTTACCTTTCTCTCTCTCTCTCTCTCTCTCTCTCTCTCTCTCTCTCTCTCTCCCCCTCTCTCTTTCTTTCTCTCTCCTCTTGCACCTTTGGGCTACATACACTGCAGACGCAATCATTCTCTCACCAGCTATAGACGAGTCTTCTCTCACAGAGGGTCTCGGGTGTCTGCGCGTCTGTGGACAGCGCACATCGACTCCCTGCCAGCATGCTCATCCGGATCCTCTTGATCCAGGAATTCTACGGTACGAACCGCGGAACAACGATTCGCTCTCGTGACCGCGATCGCACTCGGGCTATATATCTGTATACGTTTGTACGTACGTTGGTAAAAGTGGTCGTCTCCGCGGTGGCGGGTGGGGGGGGGGGAGGAGGGAGGGGTTGCAAAAAAAGTCACTTTTCATCAAGGGCGAGGACATTTGGTGTTGTTGAGGAATATCCGAACGATTTTCGTTTGGTGACTTTCAAACGCCTCCGGTTGATGAAAATGTGACGAGTCAATTTCATCGTTGCGATTGAATTGTTTTCGTTCGGAGAAAAATAATACTTTCGAGATTTGTTTTCTTCTTTTTGGTCAGTGTTGTTTCGACGAGATTTATCGTTTATTTTTCAAGGGTTTTTTGTAGGGGAAGGAGAAAGTTGAAATGTTGGGGGATTTAGCGCCATTACACACGTAAAATCGTCTGGACGTCCTCAAAAGCTTCATTATACTCGTGAAATCGAGTTGACGTCTCTAAAATCCCATTACGCGACAAAAATCGAATTCGCGTCCCCAAAAGCGCCATTACACACGTAAAATCGTCTGGACGTCTTCAAAAGTTTCATTATACTCGTGAAATCGAGTTGACGTCTCCAAAATCCCATTACGCGACAAAAATCGAATATCGTCTGGACGTCCTCAAAAGCTTCATTATACTCGTGAAATCAAGCGGGCGTCCCCGAAAAGAGTTCCGCGCGAGTAAAGTCGCGAATCGAGGCCGTAGTGAACGACGTCCGCGGCAGGGGGCCCCCCGTATCTCGAGGCGGTCCACACCGGCCGCGAAGAGTGCGAGAGTTCTCTTCCCATAGAGAGAGAGTCCATACACACGATGTAGCACGACGAGAAGAAACGCGGCGGCGGCGGCGGCGAGAGAGAGAGAGAGAGAGAGAGCGAGAATGGATGAGGGGGGGGAGGCGGGGGCGAAGCGGCAAAAGAGACGAGGATCGCGGTGCTAACCGGTCCTCTGGTGGGGGTAAGGAATGCATGGGAACGAGGCACAAGCGGTCCGACCGCGATTTGCCCGTCCCGCATTCCACTCTACACAACGCCGTGCGCTCGCGCCCGCCAGTGTAGACTCGCTCTTTCCCGAGTTCTCGCGGAGCCCCCGGGGCCACCGACCATACCGCCGAGCTATAATATAACGCCATGGAAATCACCCGAGAAACCCACAAGGGCTCATCCTTGTCGCGGTTCCGCGTCTCTCTACACGTGTACGGAGATACTTGCGTCTTTACCTATATACATATATACATATATATTTAATACATTTATTTATTCGCTTGTTTACATATATATGTAAATGTACGTATGTATATAAATAAATAAATAATCAAGTTTAAAAATATCAGTGTCTATATATAAAATAATGTAAATAAACAAATCAAAGGAAATTATTATAAAAAATCCAAAATACAATTTCCTATAATTAAGTTTCAATTTATCAAAAATGTACGAATTTATTTACGAAGAATGACATTTTTTTTATTATTCTTATTGAATTACAGTAATTATTATTTTTAAAATGAAGAAAAAACAATATTTTAAATAATGAAAAAAAAAAAAAACCCTCTTCCTCGTTCTTCACCGTTTCCCCATCCAGTTCCTCGATCCTCGTTCGTTTATTCTATCGCGCAGACGAGAAGGCGCGCTCTTCGTCCTCGCGTATCCTTTACGAATTACACCGATGTATATATAATAACCGCGTCATTGACGAAACGCCCAAGACCCGTTCGAACCATCGGGCTTCAAACCCCCCCCCCCCCCTCCATCCTCTTCTTTTTCGCTTTTACCCTCGTTTATTTTTTTATTTCCTCTTGAACGAGACGGAAATCACTTCGGGTTTTTTCGGGGACTCGTGTGAGACTGCTCGACGCCCGGTAGAGAAAGCGACCGAGAGAGAGAGAGAGAGAGAAACTTACTCGTTTCGTGCCCCGATGAACTCTCGGCCAATATTCAAGGATACGAATTTAATGAAAAAAAAAATCAAGTTTCGTTGATTCGAGAAATGATAAATCGATTACTGCCAAACATTTTTCGTACACCTCGATATCGGAGAAACGAAAATTTCGAGCGAATGAAGAAAAAATGCAAAATTTAGTTCGAAATTATATTTAGATTGAAAAGTAAAATAAAAAATAAAAAGTCAATGAACTGTATAGTATTTCTATTGATGCAATTACGTGTATCGATAAGAACGCAGATAAACGAAAAAATTAAGTAATTTCTTGAATTTTTGTGAATAAATAAAAAAATATATTTTTCTATATATTATTTATTATTCATGTAATAATTAATAAATATATTAATAATACATTCGTACAATAATATTATTATTATTATTATTATAAAATACAAAAAAGTATAGAATAATTCAAAAGGAAAAAAATCAATGAACAATCTCATTTTCGTCAATAAATAAATAAAAAAGAAAGCAAGAAAGAAAACACAATTTTTATATAAAGAAATTTGAAAAAGAAAAAAATATCGTCATCGTTTCGTAAAAAAATTATCGTTTGAAAAATTATCAGTGAAAAAATAATAATAATAATAATAGTAAAACAAAATTGAGGAATAGAATTTTCGTAAGCGATAATAAAAGAACAAAATGAAATGGCGATAAAAGAGGAAGGACGTCTTTAAATGACGAAAACCCTCGTAATTTTCCATCTCCCGTTTCGAGTCAACGAAATTGATCACGGCACGACATCGAGGAGGCTCTCATTCGTGTAGAAACCTGACGATTGTGAGGTTAACTGTACATCCGTTTATGTGTGTACACGAGGGCTCGAGATCCTGGCATATCGGAATGCACGATGTACACACACTGTACACACAGCCGATTCAACGAATCGGCCGTGCATCAAACGGTACGTCCGGAATTTACTCTTAGCTACGATTTCATTTTACTTTGCCGAGGTATGCGAATAAAAGAGAAAGAGAGAGAGAGAGAGAGTCGTCGCGGTCACCCACACGACTGCCGATCGCTCAATGCCTCCTGAGAACTTTTATCCGTTCATTGATAACGGAGCGTGTCGGGTTTCCAAGAATTCTTCTCTGCCGAGCGATAAGGAGTGGCGACTTACGATACGCTTTGTTTGGGCTACGTTGGGCCCCAGAGAAAAGTGGCCGAGGGCCAGAGAAAAAAGGAGGGAGACGACACGAAAAAGTCACGTCTGGATCGGACTTCAAGAGAGGGACGATTTTCAATAATTTTTTCTGATGGTATTAATAAGCCGAAGGAGTTCAGATTTTACGTGTAGTTGGGACGTAGTCTTAGCAAGGTAGTGTTTTTTTTTCGTTGAGAAATATTGATAAACAGTGGAGTTATCATTTTTTAACGAAAGGGGGAACACGACAGTTACGTCTGGACGGCACCTAAAAAGGGGGACGGTTTTCAATATTTTTTTCTGATGGTATTATTAGAACGAGGGAGTCCCAATTTTGCATATAGTTGGGACGTAATCTTGGCAAGGTGGTGTTTTTTTTTCGTTGAGAAATATTGATAAACAGTGGAGTTATTATTGTTTAACGAAAAGACGGCATACGAAAGTATCGTCTGGATAGAACCTAATACGGGAGACGGTTTTCAATAATTTTTTCTGTTGGCATTATTAGAATGAGAAAGTCCCAATTTTACATATAGTTCGGATGTAGTCTGGGGAAGGTAGAGTTTTTTTTTCGTTGAGAAATATTGATAAACAATGGAGTTATCATTACTTAAACCTCAACCGCATTGGAGTTTTACAAAAACCGTCATAACTCCTTCAATTTTTGGAATTTTTTTCAGAATCTTTGTCGCAAATTAAAGTCGACAATTTACGCTACCATAGTGACGAATGACAAGAGGTGTATTTTGAAAATTCCATTTTCTACAGGCACTCCAAAAATTATTCTTCACCGATAGCGAGACAAAAACGAACTTTTCTCAAAAGTGGTTGAGTTTTTTGGAAAAATTTAAGTTGTAGGTCCTGCCCGCATTAATTATCTATGCCCTACAACTTTTTTCATCCCTCTAAGTCACACCAGTCCGGAGAAAAGCGCTTTTTTCTCCCGTCGTAAAAGTCGATCGCGCGTTTCCAGAAACCTGGCGATTGGTATAGGCATCCAAAACTTTCCGGAGGGTCTCGCGGTCTCGTTGCCCCTTCAGGCAGCCGGTTTCAGCACGTTTAAAAGCTTCTGGTATGGCCAACTGTCCGGTATGGTTGAACCTATCGCCGGCATCTTGGGAGCCGCTGGTGTCAGCCTTGCGGCTCCGGTTCTACCTTACGCTCTCGCGTTCGCCGCTGGCGCGATGATCTACGTCGTAGTCGATGATATTATTCCCGAAGCACATCAAAGGTTCGTATTTTATTCGTTTTACATTTATATCCCTAAATTTCGAAAATTCATTATTGTCATTCGGAAAATTCGACAATTCAATCGTAATCTCTTTCGTAAATTTCGAAAAAGAGATTTTTCCAAATTTTTTTTAAGAGAACGAATAAATAGACTTTTGCAGTTCTTCATTTTCAGATACATTGGAACCGTTTTTTCATCCCTTCGTGCTCATGAAAATTATATTCAAAAAATTTCCTTGGCCTTTTTTTTATTCATTAAAAAACGGGAAAAAGTAATTAAAAAAAAATAACAATCAGAAATTAACCCCAATAAAATGAATTCGTAAAAAGTAATCAATAAAAAAAAAAACCTTAAATCTCCAAAAAATAAATCATACACAAAACTAAGAAAAATTAAAAAAAAAAACATTAAAAATATTAAATCGACGACGAAAAATATCAAACCTAAAAAGATCAAAATAAAATTAATTTCAAAAGTAGCCATTCAACAAAAATCGCTTAAAAATCACCCCAAAAAAAATCCAATTGACGCAAAAATTAAATAAATCGATAAAAAAAAAATTAAACGCCAAAAAAAAAATCGAAAAAAATACACGTACAAATATATTCGTTTCCCTTCGCTCGAAAAATGACTTCGTGACTGAAATATTCAAATTTTCAATATCGACGTACCAGCTTGTTCAAAAAACACCAAAAAATAAAAAAATTTTAAAAAAACCAAAAAAAATCAAAGCCAAACAGAAACTGCCATTCGCACGTTTCTTATTCCCCTTCTTATTCCTCCCCCTCTTTTTCTCCCTCGTCAGTGGATAATAACGAGTGCATGGGAATTCATTATTTCCCGAAGTGAAGTTTTCCATTGACATTAGTTTGGACCATACGTGTGTTAATTTCGTGTGTGTTGGCTCGTAGCGAAGCAGACGAGGCGTAGACGAGAGTTGAATTTCATTTTTTCCCAGGCTCGAACCAGCAGCCTCTGTAGCGCGCTCCTGAACGGGCATTGTCATTATAATTGCTCGCTTTCGGGTTTCACACTGGATATGTAGTATAGACGCGAAACGTCGAGCGTTATGGGGGGGGGGGTTGATCCAGAATTCCCTCGCTGGCTCGTTCTTTTTTTCCAACTAGCATGATCTTTCGCTCCTTAACTCCTCTACAAAAATAAAAATAAAATAATAAAAATTCCTAATAAGCTTAAATAATAAATTTTAAAAAATAATTGGCAAAAATAAAAATTCGTAAAATCGTTTAAATAACAATGCGAAAAATAATTCACAAAAATTTGGATGGTAAAAGAAGAACGCCTAAATTAAAAAATTACGGTGATGGTAATAATAATAATAATAATTATTATTATTAGAATTAAAAATAGTAAAAATTTGCGTTTGTTTTTTGTTAAAATAGAAAATTTATAATTCATAATAAGCTTGAATAATAATATTATTAAATAATTTTCAAAAATTAAAATTCATAAAATTGTTTTAATTATAATTCGGAAAATAATTCATAGAAGTTTGGGTTTGATTTCTGTACAAATTCATACCAAATTTGGTGGTAAAAGAAGTATGTCTAAATTAAAAAAACAACGGTAATAATAATAATAATAATAATAATAATAATAATAATAATAATAATAATAATAATAATAATAATAATAATAATAATAATAATAATAATAATAATAATAAGATAATTCGTAATAAGCTTAAAAAAACAAATTTTTTAAATAATTCACAAAAATAAAAATTCATAAAAACGTTTAAATAATAATTAAAAGAATTATTCATAAAAAATTGTATGATAAAAAAACTACGCAACAATACAAAAATAATGGTAAGAATAATAATGATAATAACGATGGAAAATAATAATAAAAAATTGCTTTTTTTTTTGAGCTTGTAAAAAATGCAAACATTCTTGTTTTTTTTTTTTTTTTTTTTTAATTGAATCGCACGTGACGACAAACGCGAATGTTTTCTGGTTTTGATTCACAGTGGTAACGGTAAATTGGCGAGCTGGTCTGCCATGTTGGGATTCCTGGTGATGATGTCCCTCGATGTTGGACTGGGATAAAACGGCGACGTCTTAGGAAGATTCTATTTTTTTTTTTAAATAATTATGACGAAACACAATCGATTCGTACTTCGTGCCGAGCGACTTACGAAATTTTAAAAATTTTTCGATCAATCTTCTCGATCTTATCTCGATGGGATCAAACTACTATGATGAGGCTAACGACCCTAAAGCGGAAGTTCATTTTTGGAAAACGGAAGCTCAGTTTTCATACGATCGTATGGAAATTTTTTACGACGCTCTCGGTTTTCCTTAGACCAATCTTATTTCAAATTTCTCCTTTTTGACATTAATATTTTAATTTAATTTAATTTAATTTAATTTAATTTTTTTTTTTGCTTTTGAAAATTTTTTATGGTATTTTATTTTATTTCATTTTCATTAGTTTTTTGATTATTATTATTATTTTTTTTTTCGAAAGCCAATTCTTTTTCTGTTCTATTTCATTCGATTTCTCTTTTTTTTTGATAATTTATCGTTACATAAGGTTTTTCAATTCATTTTCGAATTTGTTTTCGAAATTTTAATCCTATTTCTTTTTTTTATCATTTTATTTGATTTTATATATTTCTTCACTTTTTTCACTGCCTTCCCTTCGATCTTGTTCAATCGGTTTTCTCGTTTGAGACGTAAATTTATTTTTCCTCGATGCATTTTATTTCGTATTTTAAAATTTGACTACATTTTATTTGTTTGTTTTTTTTTTCATTTTTGTCTCCTGTAATTTCATGAGATTTTTTCTGTCTTTGTTTTTTCGTTGTTTTTTTCTCGTAGGCTTTTTTTTCAATTTTCGACAGTATTGTGAACCACGAAGATGTATTATTCTTGTTTCGTGCCTGTTTATACTAAATACCGTTTTATGTTTATTGAAAACAATTTTCAATTTTTCAATTATTTTCAATTATTCAATTATTTTCAATTTTTCAATTATTTTCAATTTTTCAATTATTTTCAATTTTTCAATTATTTTCAATTTTTCAATTATTTTCAATTATTCAATTATTTTCAATTATTCAATTATTTTCAATTTTTCAATTATTTTCAATTTTTCGATTATTTTCATTTTTTTTGATTATTCAATTATTTTCAATTTTTTCAATTCTTCAATTATTTACAATTATTTCAATTTTTTTCTTCGAATATCGGCCCATCTGATTTCAACGGTCGATACAACCATTACGATTTATATTAAATCGATGTTGGCGCACTGGAGAATTTAGACGGTCGAGCGAAAAAAAAACTAAAAGAAAATACATCATAATAAAAAAAAAGCGTATCATGTACGTTGAAAAGATCGAATTTTTCTAGCGAAAAAGTCAATTATAGAAAGAAACGTAGAATTTCCACGCTAATATCTTGTACTTAAAAGAAAACCATGCTCTTTTCCTTTTTTCCAAAATATTTGCTCAAAACTGTTCTATCGATAGGGAGGACCGAGAAAGAGGGAAAAGTTCGTTTTTTTTTTTTTTGGTTACGTTAAAAATCATTGAGGTATTTTGAAGAATCGTGTTTACGTACGATCGACAGCGTAACACCGAATTCTTAAATTCCGTACGAATTTTTCTGCGTACAATAATTTACGCAAAATTTCTCGACTTCAACAATTTTTTCCTACACTTTTTCTTTTATTTTCTGGAAATTTTTCGATTCGTCGTAAAAAGAGACTTCGAAATTTCATTTGAATTTTTATTTCATGAAAACTTTATTATTCAATTCGAATTTTTTTTTTATGTCTCGTGAAAACGAAAAGTAATGAAAAAAATGAAAATTCAAAAATCGACGAGTATAATTTTTTTTGCAATAGCGAATTAACGAAACACGCGAATGTAAAGAAATATATACTTAAGAATTACATGACTATTTTCACAACTGACGTTTTGTTTTTTTTTTTTCGTAAACCCTTATCGCAAACCTAAAATCATTTCTTCTGCCTTTTAAGGTGTTCCTATCGTTAATAACATTTGTTTATTAATTAATATTGGTATTATTATTATTATTATTATTGTTTCTATTTTTTGTAATACAGAGAACACTAATAATAATAATAATATCAATTTTGTTACTCTACTAATATTATATTAAAAAATATTAATAAAATGGAAACGAAAATCCCAATAATAATCCCAAAAATTGGGATTTTCAAAAATTGTTTTTTAAAATAATAATGAGAAGAAGAAAAATAATGTCAGCATTCATTTTTCTTACGAGTTGCAATTTAAAAAAATGAAGTAAAATTGTTAATAAAATAAATAAAATAATGATCGACGATCGACCGGCGATAGGCATCAGAGATTGCAAGAAGAACGGGAAGGTAAGTCAGCAAATAGAAACTTTGTATTTTAAGAAACCGGCTATTTTTAATCGTTCTCCAGAAATCTTTTTTTTTTCCTCAGTTTGAAAGAAGAAGCTCGTGGGTTTTTACGTATTAGCTGTCGCCTATTAAGACGTTTCCTATCTACTTTTTATCTTATATTATTCCTGAAATATTTCGATCTTTCAAATATTTCGAAATGAAATATCGAAAAATCGATCGGAATTTTGTGCCCGTCCAGAACTGTGATGTGAAATCTGATGTTGGACGTGAATTCGATTTTGAATTCAATGAATGAATTTAATGAATGAATTTAATGAATGAATTTAATGAATGAATTCAATGAATGAATTTAATGAATGAATTTAATGAATGAATTCAATGAATGAATTTAATGAATGAATTCAAGGAATTAATTTAAGGAATTAATGTAATGGATGAGTTTAATAAATGAATTTAATGAATGAGCTTGATGAATGAATTTAAGGAATTAATTTAATGAATGGGTTTAATGAATGAGTTTAATGAATGAATTTAATGGATGCTTTTAATGAATAAATTCAATTAATGAATTTAATTAGTGAGTTTGATGAATGAATTTAATGAATGAATTTGGTATTCAGCAATTTCATTGCGTAATTCAATATTTATTGAATTTATTAATCAATGAATTTAACTGGATTAATTCAATTCATTCAATTCACTCAACTCTTTTAACCATTCAATGAATTCATTGAATTTGGTGAATATAATGTATTCAATAAATTTGATGAATTCAATTAAATTAATAAATTCAATAAATTCAATAAATTCAATAAATTTAATGAATTTAATAAATTCAATAAAATCAATAAATTGAATAAATTTAATAAATTTAATAAATTCTATAAATTCAATAAATTTAATAAATTCAATAAATTCAATAAAATCAATAAATTCAATAAATTCAATAAATTCAATAAATTCAATAAATATAATAAATCTATTGAATTTACACCGGTACGTCCGCAAGCTTCCAAATACTTCAAAAGCTATTTCCCACATCGACAGGTGGAAAGTATGTAAACCAAAAAAAAAAAAAACAGACGGAAAAAAATGAAGAAAAAATTTTTAAAAAAGAAAAAAGATTAAATGAACAAGAAACAGTGACGGGAAAATGTTCGTTCCTTTACGACGACGTGATAACGACGAGAGAGAGAGAGACGAGGATGACGGAGCCGAGGAATTTAAGCTTCTGCAACGTGCATACTCGGTATATTCTCGGCTCTCCGGTTGAAGAGAAGGAGAAGGGGGGGGGGGGGCGTTTGGACTCTCGACGGGCATCGAGCACTCGTGTTGCATAAGCGCCGCGAACTACCGAGCGTACAACGGAGCATGAATGGAGCTCCGTGAGCGTCATCGCGAGAGGATGGACGAACGAGAGTGCGAGAGAGAGAGGGATGATGACGATGATCGCTTTTATTACTATTCTGTGTTACTTTTGACCAAATGAAAATATAACAATAGGAAAAACGGCAAAAACAGTGCAGTTATTTATTCTAGCATATATTGTACGAAATTATGTGGACAAGAATGGGATAATAATGGGAGAGTAGTGGGATAATAAAGCCATGATGGAACTAGAAATGACTAGGATTTAAGTATAATTTGAAATAGTTATTCTTCGTTAATTGTAATTTCTAGTTATTTTTGAAAGTTTAGTTATTTATAGTTATTTTTGGATGTTTAGTGATTTATAGTTGTTTTTGGATGTTTAGTGATTTCTAGTTATTTTTGGATGTTTAGTGATTTCTAGTTATTTTTGGATGTTTAGTGATTTCTAGTTATTTTTGGATGTTTAGTCTAGTTATTTTTGGATGTTTAGTGATTTCTAGTTATTTTTGGATGTTTAGTAGTTTGTAGTTATTTTTTGATGTTTAGTAGTTTGTAGTTATTTTTGGATGTTTAGTAATTTATAGTTATTTTTGAATGTTTACTAATTTATAGTTATTTTCTAGTTACTTTTTTGGATGTTCAGTAAATTCTAGTAATTCTAGTTGGTTTAGTTGTTTCTAGTTATACTTAGTTATAACTAGGTATAACTAGAAATTGTTATACTCAGTCAATAATCATTTATAATAATAGAAATAATAGAAACAATAAATAATTTTAATAATCGAAATTAAAAAAAAAAACAGAATAAAAAAGAGATTTAAAGTATCAAAAAGAAACAGAAAGAAAAAAAGATTTTAAAATTCCAAAAAACAGAATAAAAGCGATTTCAAAAATTAAAAAAAGCAGAATAGAAAGGAGATTAAAAAATAAATAAAAACAGAATAAATGAAAATTTTAAAATCCAAAAAAGCAGAATTAAAAGGAGATTAAAAAATTCAAAAAAAAAAACAGAATAACAGAGCTTTTAAAAATTCAAAAAAAAAAAAAAAAAAAAAAAAAAAAAAAAAAAAAAAAGGAGAAAAAAAAAAAGAAAAGAATAAAAGCGACGTAAAAAAAATTCAAAAGATTCACGGAGAGTGAAAGATCGAGCATTAACAATAGGAATAGAAAAAGAGAACGAAACGTTGAGAACACGAAGGAGCAATTTCCAGGAGACGAACAGAATGAAAGAAATCGACTGCAAAAAATATCGGATCGAGAAATGCTCGAAGAAATCAAGTGAGAAAGAGAGGGGAGAGGTGCAGAATAATTGCAAAGAGAGAGAGAGAGAAAATAGGAAATTGCAGCAAATAACAGAAAGATAGCGAATCGCGGAGAGACGAGGAGAGAAAAAATGAGAAAAAAAGCGAGACTGAGGAATTCCATCACTTTCCGAGTCGATCGCCACGTCATCACGAATTCCAGAAAAAAACGCAATCGCCATACAACGCGAACCTCGAGTTCCTTCCTCGAGAAAATTTTCATACCTTAAAGCCATAAATAAAAAGTGACAAATTATTTAAAAAGTCACTAGATTAATAATCCGTAATTTACTTAATTTTTTTTTTAAATAATTTTATGAATTTTTTTATTAATTATTAATCATTTTTAAATAATTTTACGAACAACATTTTTTTATTTGAATTAATTGTTAAGTTCAACTTTTTAGAAGTTCTATAATCGAGTTTTTTTAGTGATTATTGTCATAATTGTTAATACAAAAAAAAGTTAAGATTCGAACTGATTAATAATCGAATTATTGAGTTGTGATTATGATTTATTAAACTAATGAGTTCAATTAATACAAAATATATATTTGTTGAATTTAAAATATTTTATTAATGTTATTTGTAGTTAATCATTTTCAATACTTTTTTTTAATTGCTAAATTCTATTATTTAAAACAGTCACCACTCTGAGTAGTTTTGTAATTACAAAATTTTTATAAACATAAAAATGGCAAAATATTCATTATTTTTTTCATAAAAAATATTTAATTACTAATTAAATGACATAATTAACAGTATTTTTTCAATTAATAATTACCGTTATTTAAAAATACCATTATTTCAAAATTCAACAATTTCCAATATTTTTTCAATTCAAAAATACCATTATTTGAAAATGCAATCGCTTTCGATATTTTCAAATTTAAAAATACCACAAATTTAAAATTGAATAATTTCCAGTATTTTCAAAATTAAAAAATACCACAAATTTAAAAGTGAATAATTTCCAGTATTTTCAAAATTAAAAAATACCACAAATTTAAAATTGAATAATTTCCAGTATTTTCAAAATTAAAAAATACCACAAATTTGAAATTGAATAATGTCCAGTATTTTCAAAATTAAAAAATACCACAAATTTGAAATTGGATAATTTCCAGTATTTTCAAAATTTAAAAATACCACAAATTCAAAATTAAATAATTTCCAGTATTTTCTAAATTTAAAAATTCAATCATTTTCTGTGTCTCGTTAATTTAAAAAAATCATATAATTTCAGTCGATTAATATAAACGACTAAAAATTGTTTTCGGCAGGGGGAGGGGGAATAAACGAATCGGTAAAAACGAGGTGACTGCGATTAGAAGAAGGCTGGGGGGGGGGGGGGGGATGACGATATAGGGTCCATAGAAAAGTCGAGAGTTCTCGGGCTATGACGAGTCCAGGAGGTTCGAACTTGAGCAGTCTTTCGATGCAGTTCGAACCGATAGCTCCCCGCGTTTCAGCAGCGTCGCGTCATCGAATTCTCTCGTCACGATCACGTGCACCCGCGTTTATCGTTTTTCCGAGATTCCGTACGAAAAAAAAAAAATGCAACAAGAGAAAAAAAAATGTTCTCTCTCTTTTTCTTTTCTTATTTCCTCGTGATCGAACGGAAGAAAAAAAAAAAACAAATTGGAGAAAAAATCGAAATCGAAGTAAACCAATTGAAATAAATTTTTCAAAATCAAGCCGTTGAAGATTTTCAAAAAAGAAAAATGTACAACTGTGATTGTAATTGAAAAAATATATTTAAACAATTTTTTCAAATATTCATCGTTTTCGTTTAAAAAGAAAGTTAATTAAAAAAATTTTTTAATTGTGCCACCGTACCGTGGAACGTTCGCAGGTGTTTCGTGAGTATACTCGAAAAAAACATATATATTTAAATGTCAACGGAGAAACAAAATAAAAATATTAAAAATTAAAAAAAAAAAAACATTATTTTGGGAAAATTACAAAAAAATAAAGAAAACCAATTATTAATCGATGCGATAAACTCGACTGGAACCAAAAAAGAAACGAATAGAAAATAGGGGGAAATGATTAACGAATGGTGGAAAACAAACCCAAACAAACCCAAACAAGGTGTATATGTGTATATATAAATATATATATATATATGTAGACTTTAATGCACGTAACGTAGGCGTACAGAAATAGCCGTGGCGGAACAGCACCGGAAGCGAGCGAGTTCCGCCCAGGGCTAGCTCAAGGGTCACCGTCCTCTTCGCATCAGGGAAAGACACGGAGCGTGCCGCGCACTCCCGCTCCTTCGAGAGCCAAGATTCTTCGAGAATGGGTCGCGACTAATCGTGAGGGACGAATTCGCGAATGTCCCGTTTTTTTTGTTTCGTATCAGACGTGGTGTATCGCCGGGTCATCGGAAGGTCACCGGAAGGATGAGAAATCGAAAGAATTTTACAAATTGGAACGTATAACATATTAATTTTGGTAAATTTAATTTAATTGAATAATAAAATCATCTTTTTTTTAGATTTATGATTAATTCAATTTTGTTAAGTTGTATATTATATTTGATTCGTAGTATCGAATTTTCAATTGAATTTTTATAATTGAGTACCGCATTCAATTCTCGTAATTGAACGAATAAATAAAAATAATTGAAAATTCTTTTAATCGAATATTAAATTATATTTTTTCAATTGAATATTGAAGTCAATTTTCGTAATTGAATTTTGAATTCAATTCTTGTAATTGAAGAAATAAATAAAAATAATTGAAAATTCTTTTAATCGAATATTAAATTATATTTTTGCAATTGAATATTGAAGTCAATTTTCGTAATTGAATTTTGAATTCAATTCTTGCAATTGAAGAAATAAATAAAAATAATTGAAAATTCTTTTAATCGAATATTAAATTATATTTTTGCAAATGAATATTGAAGTCAATTTTCGTAATTGAATTTTGAATTCAATTCTTGTAATTGAACAAATAAAAAAAAATAATTGAAAATTCTTTTAATTGCATATTAAATTCAGTATATACAATATAATTTCAATTTTTACGATTGAATTGTGAATTCAATTTTCTACAATTGAACATTGAATCACTTATTTTTAAATGGACCAATTGAATGAAATAATCGTTACGCGAAATGAGCAAAAAAATTCGTATTTCCGTTATCGAGATTCTATTCCACACAGTACTCGATCCACTCTTATTATTAATCGGCCAAGTACAATAGCTGGTGAATCCAACGCCGACGCTTGGTCCGACACGCACTTGACCCTCTTACTTTTTCTCTCTCTCTCTGTCTCTCCTTTTCTTCCGTTTCCCGTACCCGCGAAGAGCTGAGCGTGTCGATGAAGTTCCCTTCTTTTTTTTTTTTCTTTTCATTTTTATTTCCTCTTCCGTTCGCGCGAGCTCGCACGATGGTGTAACGAAGCTCTCGCTCTTGATACACTTTATGAATGAAACAACTACTATCGGTCGTCCCCGTCGGTGCTCGGTGTATGCGCGATCGTTTTTACTCGTGTACACGACCGGTACGTTTTTCACGTCTCCGAAATCAACTGTGCGTATATAAACTTCGTTTATTTCGAGGACTGGCGATTTTGGGGACATGTCCTCAAAATCAACTATGCGTACATGAAAATCGTGTATTTTGGGGACATGTCCTCAAAATCAACGATACGTGTATAAACATCGTTTATTTCGGGGACCGATGACTTCGGGGACGTGTCCTCAAAATCAACCGTACACGCGTTGATTTTGGAATTCTCTTTCTCAAACCCAAACAAACCCAAACAAAATTTTCCTACAAAAAAAAAAAAGAAAAATAAAACGCAACGAAAACAGCGATTTCCATGATCCCAGCGTTTTTGTATTTCGAGGACGGTCCTCGAAACAGCCAAGTGTCCTCGTATTAGCCATTTGGTCGAATAGAAGTCTTCAAAATAACGTGTTTTTTTCTTGTTTTATACAAAAAATGGTTTTGAACGGTGAAACACCCGTTCGTTACCTCTCGGGCTGAATCTCGTCGATTGGTAGGTCCGACCGTTTGCTCGTTGCCGAGTACACGTACTACCCAGCGGACTCGAGATAGGAAGGAAGTCACTCGCCCGTTCAAGTATTGTCCCTTGACGCGATACCGGTCGGATGCTTCCGCATTAGTCGTTGCCGGTCAACACTTGACCGGCAGGAAGCTACGTTCGAGGAAGTATAACTCGCATGTGCACCTCCCCCCCCCCCCTTTTTGCTCTTTCTCTCTCTCTCTCTCTCTGTGCGTCTACACCAGCTGCCATCAAGCCTCTAATCGCAACGACGCATCCTGCATTATTCATCGTTCAATTAAAATCGTGCTTCGATCCACAATCCCCCCCCCCCCCCCCCCCCCCCCCCCCCCC
>JAPYZI010008479.1:0-10472 GCA_030523105.1 Ophioninae sp. A BG-2022a
AAAAAAAAAAAAAAAAAAAAAAAAAAAAAAAAAAAAAAAAAAAAAAAAAAAAAAAAAAAAAAAAAAAAAACAAAATAAACAAAAAAAAAATTTCCTACCGATATCCTAAGTAAAACACTACAATAAATTATCCGAATCATTATTCCTATAACCCAGAATTCAAGTCTGATAAAAAAAAAAAATTTTTCGTCGAATAATAGAACGGAGGAAATTGAAAAATGAGAAAAGTCGTTTCATTAGCATCGGTTAAGAGCAATAAACCCAAGGATCCACGATCGACCAATGACGAAAGAAATAACTAAATATCTGCTGGCCGATTGGGGAGGGGGGAGGGGAGCAACCCTCGATTCTCGTCACGGCGAATCCCTCGGTATAAATCACCCCGATATAATCGTTGGTGAAACGGTCGGTTTAATCCCGCTTCGTTCGGGTGAGCGGTATAAATTTTCTTTTTGTTTCCGAAGCACGAGGCGAGAGAGAGAGAGAGAGAGAGAGAGACAGAGTTTACGGTTGTTGCGCCGTTGTTCCCTTCCGGCGAAAACCGGAGTTATAAATACGTCGGTCTGGCCCGAGCGAGGGATGTTCCACAGGTTGACGAAGGTCGGGTAGCAATGTAGAGACACACATAATAGCCATGCAGCTGATGAATCACAACATCTATATCCATGTATCGGGAAACTCTTGGCTATAACTGACTCTGTGTACGAGTGATTCTCCATATATATATATATATAAAACGAACACACAGAGGTGTACACGTACGTTCTAGGAATAAAGAACGTTATACCCGATGAAACTCGTGGTTCATTGACCCTGGTAAACCCCTTCGTTATCCAATGTGGCAATTACGAGCATTTATTCAAAGATCGACGAGAGCCGCCCCCTCCCTTGACTACTTATTTTCTTTTGTTTTTAGTACTTGTTACAGCGGCAACGGAAATACATAATTGACGAAAATGTGGAATGTTTGAGCTATCGCGGTTCTTGAGATACAGCCCTGGTGACGGAAAAGACGAACGGACGGACGGACAGCGAAGTCTTAGTAACAGGGTCGAGTTTTTGACCCGTCGGGTACACGGTACCCTAAAAAAGAGGAAGAAAACAAAACAAAAGTAAAAGAGGTATATTGGATGGAACAAAGCTTAGTCGATTGAAGCTCCACGCCTTAATTCTTCGTGGATTTCTCGTTAGTTTACCTAATGACGAAAACAAAACAAAAAAAAAAGAAAACGAAGCAACTTTTTGGTGAGATTGTCGAGGGCTGATGCGTACACAGCTTTTTCCTCCCCGAAAGTTCATCGCCGATGCAACGACGGATGGTTCATCCCACGTATAAAAAAAAAGAAGAAGAAAAAAAAGGAAAAACTGATTTAGGTTAACACCCAAACTTCGCGTTGTTTCCACAATTCCGGAGACCCGTCGTCGACTCAGCGATTGAAGTTCGTCCCACCTTTGACACTTAGGGATCCGAGTTTTCAGCGGAGTTACGAAAAAAAAAGAAAAAGAAACGGAAAAAAAAGAAAATTTTTCGAACGTTGGGAGTTGGTGTAGAGCGAGCGTTCCTGGAGCCCTTTATCCCCGACGGATAATACGTACACGGCGTACGTATTTAGTGTCCGAGTATGAGTTTTGTTGGGCCAGTGTGTATGTACATTGGTACACAGGTATACGTGAAACACGTTGGGTTAAATATACATATATACGCGGTTGAGAGACCAGCATCACGATAGAAGAGCTCCACGGTTGATATCCCGGACTCCTTTGCCCCTGCAGTTCTCCGGTTCTCTCTCTCTCTCTCTTGCCACCCACCCGTTTCCCTTAACCCCGCAGGAAACCATCCGGCAGTTCCACAAGCTCGTATATAGGCAGCAGCCGGTCCATCCTGTGCGCACCACCTCAGCTACCAACATTTTTACCTCCCCTGCTGCCCTAGTGGTTCTTCTCCGTTTCTCTCTCTCTCTCTCTTTTACATCCTCTCTCCAACACACAACCTCCTCCCCCTTCCCCTCTTGCCCCTTTCTTTCCATCCAGCGTGGAGAGCCCGGCTATATATCGCTTCGGCAAAGCTCTTCCCTCTTCTCTTTTTTCACATGGATCTCCTCCCTCGCTCACTCTCCCTCTTTTACTCATTATAGTCTCTGCCTCGTCTTTTTCCCCTCCCGGTTGCTGTGGGCCCACAGCGCATTGCCCCTTCTCTCTCTCTCTCTTTATCTCTCTTTCTCTATCCATCGTTCTCCCTCTCGCTCTTTCAACCCCTTCGTTGAGCTGGCGTATCCTCCCTTGCTCCCTTCAGCTGCTCCAGACCTCTTTGAACGGTACAACCGTACTACCAACACCACCGTCGTTCTCACTAACGCTACTACTACCATCACCAATACCACCACCACCATAACCAACGCCGCCCTTTTCCACCCTTTGCTAACGCAGCATAAAAGCTTCATCGTACTCTACCTTTCTCTCGTTTTCCCTCTCTTTCCACCTTTCCATCTCTAGCTCTCTACACACTGTCGCCCGGACAACCCCTTTCCTGCCAACCCTGTTTTCCCTTCAATACCGAACACCCCCCCCCCCCCCCCCCCCCCCCCCCCCCCCCCCCCCCCCCCCCCCCCCCCCCCCCCCCCCCCCCCCCCCCCCCCCCCCCCCCCCCCCCCCCAACACTATACCCACAAAACCCCCGGGAAAACCCTGGAAAATCGAGCCCTCTCGTACTCCACTCTGCCCTAACATGCCAGAGGCCTGCACAAGGATGCGTGACGGGGGAGGGTACCAAGCACAAGAGAAAATCGCAAATTCAACGTACACCGCTCAATCCGGGTATCGGTGTGCGTGAAGATTTGTTAGGGCATGGAATACACGTATTTACAAGGATAGGTATGTTACACAGGGTGGACAGGGAAGTGAAGTTTACAGAGGTGAAATTTTCGATTCCTTGTATCGAGGTATCGAAATTTCGTTCCCTTTTATCGAGCTGCCATTTTTGATAGTTTTTATTTTTTTTTATTATTTGAATTTTGTTTAACGCCCGTGAATAACGGTTTCGAAATTTCGGGTAAATTTTTCAGTCGCGTTTAATAGCGCCGGGGTGCGACGTAATTTTTTGAGGGACGTCTGATTTTGAAATTAATTATCTGAAAGAAAAATATTCACGAACGTTCGTTCGAAGAGAACAAAAATATGAAGATCGTTTTGTCAGCCTTAAATAACGAAAAAAAATCATGAAAATGATTCCACCTCTTAAACTCGTGAAAGTATACGAATCTAAACAAACCCAAACAACAACCCAGCAAATGAACATACGTAGGAAACCCAGCAAACCCGAACGAACTCGCGAAAATCGATTAACACACCGCGGAACCCAAACAAACCCAAACAAACTCGCGAAAATCGATAAACATACGTCGAAACCCAAACAAACTCGCGAAAATCGATGAACACACGTCGAAACCCAAACAAACCCAAAAAAACTCGCGAAAATCGATAAACATACGTCGAAACCCGAACAAACCCAAACAAACTCGCAAAAACCGATAAACATACGTCGAAACCCAAACAAACCCAAAAAAACTCGCGAAAATCGATGAACATACGTCGAAACCCAAACAAACCCAATCAAATTCGCGAAAATCGATGAATATACGTCGGAACCCAAACAAACCCAAACGAATTCCCGAAAATCCATGAACTTACGTAGGAACCCAAACAAACCCAAACAAACTCGTGAAAATCGATGAACATACGTCGAAACCCAAACAAACCCAAACGAATTCCCGAAAATCCATGAACTTACGTAGGAACCCAAACAAACCCAAACAAACTCGTAGGAACCCAAACAAACCCAAACAAACTCGTAAAAATAGATGAAAATACATTGATTTGGATGTATCTCGATACAAGCCATCTAGATTTTACGTTCGCGCGTCACTTCCTCAACCACCCTGTATATACATCTCTCGTATCCAGGCGCATTTTGCGAGGACGAAAATATAACTGTAGCTTGGTGCTAGCTGGAACGCGTGTACGGGTAATGAAAAACCAAGGGGTTTCTGTATTCAAAGTGTACACACGCGAAGCGCGCACGCCGCGGTATCCGCGAAACGAGACAACCGTACAAAACCGCTTTTACACAGAGCCTCACGGATCTTACCGGCTCTTACTCTAACCGACAACTCGGGAGCTTGTTTTACCTCCGTTTTTCGTACTTTTTCTTCATGAAAATTGGGACCGGACGATTTTCCGGATGCCGAGTTCCGGCGGTACTTTTTTCGGTTTTTTTTTTATTTTAATTTTTTTTAATCACGAAATTTTCGCGGATTTTTTGCAGTTGCCAGCTATGTGGAAACTTATCGTCGCGAAGGATATTACAGCTTTGTGTTTAAGGTCATGCAGTAATTCGAAGTAAACTGACAAACGTTCGAAATTCACTTTTCTCATCGGCAGTTCATTTTTCAATCCAAGATCGATCGCCATCCGTTGCAGAATTCATACTCGCAGAGGTTGATTCTTCCATTTTATTAAAAAAATGTTTCATCCTTGAAAAATCGCGGTATAAAGATTTCGACCGGATCGAACTTTTTCCACATGACCTTAATACTGGAAATTTAGTATTTTTGTTTTTTTTTTTGAGACAGTTTTTCACTTACAGAAATGATTTCCTGGCCCCGCGTAATGATGACCTTTGTACGCTGCGAACAGTCCCGGATTAATGCCAATCTGGAACAAACAGAATGAAAAGATTATCCAAGTTATTAATATTCATCAATCGTTAATACAAAATTATTCCGTCGAGCGAAATATCAAATGTACTAAACAACTATAAAAATATCGTTGTTTAATTTTTTTCAACATTCATGTTTATCGTCAATGACCAAAGTTTTACTTGAAAAAAAAAAAAAAAAAACAAAAAAAAATGATGCCAACTAAATTTTAGTCTTATTTTCCTCAAACATTTTTTTGGTCAGTATCAGAACAATAAAAAATAAGATTTCTTTCTCAATTTCCTGTTTTCGAAACAGCTAACCGAAAATTCCGATTTTTGGGGTTACGATATCCAAAAAGAGTTTCGACAATTAAAAAAAAAAAGACAAAAATTCCTTCATATTTCAAAAAATAAAAATTCCTTCATATTTCAAAAAATAAAAATTCCTTCATATTTCAAAAAACAAAAATTCCTTCATATTTCAAAAAACAAAAATGTTTTCATATTTCACCCCAAACTCCAACCTTCGTTCGAACGATTAATAAAGGCGAAAAGTCATAGAAAAAAAAAAAAAAAAGAAAAAAAAAAGTCATTGGCCCCAACGAACGTTAATTCGATATTTGATCAGTTATCGAATAATCGATTCTAATACCTGATCCAATTCTATCTCTCACAATCCAATTATCGGAACGAGTAAAAAAAAAAAATGTGTAATTCGTGATATCTCCATCTCGAAATAGAAAATCATACTTCGAGTGTTTAAGTTTTTAACGAGGGATATCAGGTAAACGTTTCGACTTGTGAAAAACGTGGTCCGGTATGTCAGATGTGATCGAGTGGGGTATATATATATCTTCGAAAAATCGACCGTTTTTAAATACGTAAAAACGTATCCGCACGAGCGTTAGGTCTATCCTTGCTCGAACGAAATAGTTACCTAATCTTGGTAGCAAAGAGGGAATACCGATAATACGCGTTGTACAAACAGCCTTCGGTTGCGCAACAGGTATAATGTCTTCCACAACCGTTACGTTTCGCGCTGAGACTGCGCGTTTAAACTTAATGCCCGTACGCGAGGAAAAAGAAGCGACCAACTTTGCGGGCATAACATACACGGACAAACGCACATCGACAAAGCTCGGCCGAGAAAAGTTGAATATTGTGACTTTTTTCTGCCTTCTTCCAATTCTCCTGTTCTTCCCCCCCCCCCCCCCCCCCCCCTCCCCTCTCGTCCCCCGCCCCCCCCCCCCCCTTCTCCCTCATATCGCAACGGAGTTTGGCGTTACCAGATGCGGCTAAACTTCCGACGAAAACGCGGACCTCCACTTCCATCTTCCCTCGCGTCTGCGCACTTCACCGGACTCGTAATAATAATACCGAAGTGGCAGGGAGAGGAAGAAATTTGGCGCAGAGACGAAATCGTGCTCAAAGCTGCTCTTCCCTCAGCCCGAAACTTTCGAACTTCCTTCCTCATGAAACAGGGAAGAAGAGATATCGAGGGTGCGGGAAAGGAGGGACTTGAAACTTAACGGAAGAACCCTTCTCTCTCTCTCTCTCTCGCTCTTCGGTCTAGTAAAACTCTTCCGATAACCGAACGCGGAAACTTCGAAGCTCACGAAGATGCAAGGGAGCAAGAAGCCGGGAAACCAGCAGAGGGGGGACTTTCACCTTGAATTCGTTCCACCCTCCAACCTTCGGATATTCGTAGTACAGACGTAGTAATGCTTGGAATTCGATTAATCGAACTAGGTAGATTGGTCGGAAAGTTTCTTTCTCGTCTTTCGATCTATTTTTTTTTTTATTATTATTATTATTATTTTTTTTTTTTTTCGTTCGTCCTCCTCCTGCCACTGTACTAGCTATCCATGAAGAAATTCAATTCGTTTTGTGTCAAGCGCGATGAATGAAAACTTTGCCGAGACTTTGGCTACCTGTAGCAGCTCCACTTATCGTCGTACTTTCCTCGATCGAAAGCGAATTGTGACGAAATACGACAACGATATTAGCTGCTGGTGAAGCTGGGACGATTGAACCTCCTAACCTCTATTTACAAACAACTTTGAAGACTGATATTCGCTACCTTTTTCATTGGGAAACTCGACGAATGGAGGAACGGGATATATTTGTACGGTTGAGGGAGAATGTCGTATCAACGTTGAAGACCTATTGTCGAGAAGGAAATTAAACATGACGAATTAAACAACGATTTCTAATCGTAAATGAAAATTTGATTATATTTGTTATTTAGGCTTAATAATAATCACTCTGAAAAACAAGAAGTGTAGTTACGTCGATGAAAAAAAGGACTTTTAATTATTATTTTTTTTATTATTTATATTTAATTTTTTATATTTTACATTACTTAGTTATTTTTTTAATTTTAATTGTTTGAATTATTTGTATTATTTTTTATATTTTACATTACTTTAATTATTTTTTTTTAATTTGAATTATTTAAATTATTTTTTATATTTTACATTACTGGAAACAAGTTGCAATGAATATTCAACGATATTCAACGACAACGTATGGTGGGAACGACATAACCTGCCACACTCTCGTCGAGTTAATATTTCCAATTTTGAATATTTAATTAAAAATCGTAATTATTATTTTTTTCTTTTTTCTTTCTCTCTTCCTGATCTTCGATATCCTAAACTTGTCCAGCTTTTCTCGCGTTTACATTTTCTTCGATTATTCGTTTTGTCAAAGTGACCTTCAGAACGTTGAAATAATCGTTTATCTGGTGGTCACGTTAACGAACTTCGTTTCTTTTTTAACTTCGGCTTTTAGCAATGTTTAACTTACTTTTTTATTTCCACTTTTTCTAAGGATGAACATAACTGAAAAAAAAATAGTAAATTTAGTTTGTTTGGGTTTGCGTACAACGAGCCGATTTTTCTTTTCTCCTCAAAATATTTCACAAGAATTAACCCTAAAAGTTTCGATTTCGATAACTTTACGTCTCTTTACGGATCACCGATAACGAATCGCGAGGTGGAGAAATAAATCCTTGACCCCCAAAGCGATTCGATATAAATCGAGCGATGCACATTAACGCCCGAATTTTCTGTACCACGTGGTGCATCCCTGTCGCAAATGGCTCTTCGCACGCGCACGTGCCTGCCCACATAATCTCCTCTCTCGCGTGCGTTGGTAATTCGCGTGACAAACCACGACGTTTACGCCCTCGGTTTTCCTACACTATTTCATTATGCAATTGGTTCGTTTCAACGCTCCTGACTGAATTCGAACCGCCGGGTTCTTACATTATCACGTACTCGTGCAACCGCGTTAATCGAGTTTACAAAACGCGCGGAATTCGCGGCGAACCCTCTTTTCGTATTCTCGAGGGACCAAAGCGGCACGATTACTTTTCACGTTTATCCAAAAATGGCATTAACACTTTGCACTTGAGCGGAGCCGATCCGAGGCTCGGTTGATTTCAAGTATCGACTCGAGCAAATTTAATTTTATTATTTTTTATTATTTTATTATTTATTATTCTTTATTAAATTTATTTATTAGAATAAATTTAATAAAGAATAATAAGAATAAGAAAAAGAAAAAATTATGATTATTATTTATTATTCTTTATTACATTATTTTTTAATATATTATTATTTTTCGATTATTTTCGAACTCGAACAAATAAAATTTTATTATTCGTGTACGTTTGTTTTTTTTTTTTTTATAGATTTTGTTAAAGTAACTGTAAGATGTTTATCTAGTTTGTTCGAAATCGTCTCGAGTTGCCGAAAAGACCTCGAGTGCAAAGGGTTAAAATGACTTTACAGTTACGGACGAGTCGAATCCAGAGGACTTTGTTTTTATTCGATTTTATCAAAATTCTTCAAGCTCGAGGCTTTATTTAATTTAGTCGATTTATCAAAGTGAATTTCTTCATTTGTCATTTTAAAACGTTTTTTTTTTTTCGATCCTGAATTCTTTTAAATCCTTATCGAAATGAGACTTTATTGAACATTATTTTAGTAACTTCAGTAATTATGTTCGTAAAAAGTCGCTGGAGAAATGCCGTCCGAAAAGAAAGAAAAATTGAGAAATTTTTATAAACTATGGACCAACTTTGATTTTTAAAAAATTGGAATCTTTTTTAGAAAGTTAATCTATGACAGGGACTTGCAATTAGTCACTGGCAAGGTAATTGGGTATCTGAGCCATTTCCCTTGCATTTTAATTATTCAAAATTGAGAATCCGATAACAAGAGTCCTTTTCGTTGCATTCCAACGTCTCGAAAATCAGTAACGTCATATAACCTAATAATTTTACGATTGAAAATTGTGCATCTGATGATAAGAGACATTTTCGTTGGATACCAATGATCCAAAATAGAACAGCTGATGATAAAGCATATTTTCATCGTATTTGAATCATCCAATATTGGGCATCTGATAATACGAGACATTTTCGTTAAATTCCAACGATTCAAAATTCAATGTCACGTCCAATGATGAAACGATCGAAAATTGGATATCTCGTAACAAGAGTAATTTCCATTGAACTCCTACGATTCAAAAAATCATCAAACATCAGAACTCAATAATCTTACGATTCAAGAATTAAGCATCTGATAATAAAAGTTATTTTCGTCGTGTTTCAATAATCCAATATTGAGCATATAATACGAATTATTATAATTCAATTCCAACGATTCAAAATTAAAGTTCCAATTGAGTATTCGGTAATAAAAGTAATTTCCGTTAAACTTCAACGATCCAAAAAAAAAAAAAAAATGCACTAAACGTTGAAACCCAATAATTCTGCAATCAAAAATTGGGCGTCAGTCGAACGAGTCATTCTCGTTGAATTCCAACGTTCGAAAAAATCATTTTCACGACAAAATCCAAAATTTGACAATCGATAATAACGGTTATATTCCGATTGATCGTTTATTACGATAATCGAAAATTTAACGGAACATCGGAACGTTTAGAAGTAACAAGAATCAACGTGTAAGGTGTCGTCCGGAAACGTTCTGTTTTCCAGCTAGACACGCTCGATGGAATATGTAAACGGTGTTTTGCCGAAACAACAAGTACAATAATAAAAGCTCGATACGGCATGTAGAATACACATGAATGTATGATCGGTGAAACTGCGCGTATAAAATGGTCGTACCGTGAAACTCGAGGGAGGACATTGGTAGGAGAGTACGACAAAACAGAGGAGGATCGAAAAGCGAACGGGGCGAGGAGGGGGGGGGGAGGGGTAGGGGGTTAACGACCATTTGACCGCGATTACAACGCGTCGACGAAATAACCGAATTTCCTCGGATCGTCGCGTTTCGAGCAATGAACCGAACCTCCCGGTTTCAAATCCAGAAAATATCCGAGGGGAATGAGAGAGAGAGAGAGTGAGAGCAATTATTGGCAACGATTGTATATCCCCTAAAAATGTCGGTGTGCGCCTGTGTCGTAGATTCGTTTCATCGTGTGTACATCGATACGCCGCTGGCTCTGTTCGCACCCCGAGCCAGCCTGCCGTCGAACAAGTTCAACGAGCAATCGAGTTGATCGGGAGTGAGGTGACGAAATTGCCGACAAAACGAAGAAAAAAGACGAAAAAAAAAAAAAAAAATGAATTAAACGAAATAAAAAAACGAGTCTGGTAGACGCTCGAACTCGTGGAAATAGGGGTATCGATATAAGATTTATTAGTAATTGTTCGAAGGAACACCGACAAATCTGCCGTTTTATTTTCATCCGTAAAAATTCATATTCGCAAATTGAGTAACTACGAAGTAATTTAACGTTG
>JAPYZI010008491.1:0-12461 GCA_030523105.1 Ophioninae sp. A BG-2022a
TGAGAAAGTAAAAAATCATGTTTTTTCTTATCGAACTCGACTGTCATTATTTTCTTTCGATTAGACGAATCGAAATTTCGAACCCAATTAAAAAAGAGATGAGCAACACTCCGAAAATACGAAATCCCGAACAAAGGGGTGGCTGTCGCGAACTCAACAGCCACGTGTTTGTTATAAATACGAGAGCATATATATACATGTATAGATGTGGTTACAAATACGCGGGTATTCGATACGTTCGTTCTCTCGGCCCCGGAGCGATAGATTTGCGGGCGCAATGCGCGAAAACGGGGCTGCAACCCTCTCGAGTATTCATCGACTGATATATATATATATATATGCGTGTAGCGATGTATATAGGAACAGCAGGCTGCACCCTATCCCTCTGGTGCGGGGGGCCATTAATAATATACCCATATTGGACACAATTCACCTTGAAATTAACCGGCAACCGATTGGTAAGCCCAGGCAAATTGACTTCGAAATTGACAATTTATGGTTCCTCTCGATTGCTTTATCGTTGTCCTTCCCTCTCTCCAACTGCGAAACAAAAAAAATAAAAACTTTCTTTTTTATTTCACTTCCGCGGAAGAGAAATGTGTAATTTCGAAAATTTTGTTAGTCGAGTAGAGTCTCGTTGATTAAGAAAATTAACGAAAAATCTCAACGTTTCTTTAGTTTTCCAATAATTGCTATAATTGATTTATCGTTACGATATATTTTTCAATGCTTTACAAATCAATTTAACAAATCGTTCGATCTTAAATCTTGATGGTACGATATTTGTAGACTTTTTTTTATTCACAAATTTAATTATTTGTCTCAACATTGAAATTAAACAAATCTCCCACTAAACAAATTTTGTGGAAACAGTTTTGCGATTTGTCGCGACGCGGTTTGTGATTCCAGAAAATAATGGATTCGCGATTCCGGAAAATAATGGATTTCTTTTTACTGCGCCAGTTTTCAATACCTAGCGTTAGAAAAATGAGATTTCGTACCAAACAAGCATTTGTAACATTCTTGTGATTGGGTGACTTCAGCAAATAATGGACGAATTTTTACTAATGGATGACTTTTTACTAATGGACGACTTTTTACTAATGGACGACTTTTTGCTAATGGATCACTTTTTACTAGTGGACGACTTTTTACTAGTGGACGACTTTTTACTAGTGGACGACTTTTTACTAGTGGACGACTTTTTACTAGTGGACGACTTTTTACGGACGACTTTTTACTAATGGACGACTTTTTACTAGTGGATGACTTTTTACTACACCTCGATTGCTTCATCGACGGTCTCACTCGGATCGATCGTTGTATCAACGTCGACTCGCGACGAGTGAAATCTCCCGTCAGTTTTGACAGAAAGAAGCACACTCGAAGCAATCAAGTATCGCCGTTTCGAATGCGCAGATGAGAAAAGAAGCGCCGAGCGGAGAGTTATGGATTGAGGAGAGGCTGTGCGTATGATAGGACGATTAAACATAAATCAGAGGTCTGGCATCGAACGCGCGGTCGTTCGCCGGAACGCGTGTAGATCCTAGATCCCGATATCGCTTAAGTAGATGAGCACCGGTGTGATTTATAGCGAGTACCTTAATTGTCTTAATTACGTGCTCGCTTCCGTGGAAAGCGCGGGTGCTCGCTTCTGCCACTAGACTCGCTTGTGTCTTTCAACGCAATCGCGCTATCGCTTCCCACGAATTTTCAAATAACATTGTTCCGCAATAATCATTCGGTCGTGAAAACACGTTGATATTTAAAATAATAACAAACGGTCTACGAGAACGAAGAAAAAATTGAGATGAAAAAAAATGAAGAAAAAAAGAAACACGAACAAAAAATGGGAATAAAAAAAAATAACGAGAATTGGAAAAATACAAAAATTAGCGATGGAGAAATAAAAGTATTATAATAGTGATTATAAAAATCAATAATTGGTGTGAATTATTGTTATAACGTGTTATTTATTATTATCGTAAATTGTTAATTAAGAAAGATAATATACAAACGAATAAAACTCGTGAAGAAAAATCCACGGTCATAAATAAATAAAAATTATAAAGTTGAAAATTTCACGTGTATAGAAAATTAAATATGAATAATTATTATAACATAGAAATAATCATTATCGTAAATGATGAATTAACAAATGTGAAATATAGACAATAAATCAAATATGAAGAAAAAGAAAACGAGAATGAATCCACGTTTAAAAATCAAAATCGAAATAAATCGCGAGAATTAAGGAAAATAATAATTAACTAATACTGAGTCGAGATTAACAAATTTTTAGTTATGTTGAAAAATAAAAGATTAAAATATTATGAAAAATGAAAAAATGAAAGATATAAATAAACAATAACAAATACGGATCGACTAGAAAAATATGAACAATCGGGAAACAACGAAACCGTTTGAACGCTCTATTCTTTTAGCTTCACCTTGGGATATCCCTTTTATTACATATACATCGATGTTTCGCTCCGCTCAACGATCCGTAGAGAATTTTTCTAACATGAATTATTCACGCGAACGAGACGGTAGGTCATTATCTTTCACCGCGCAAGCTTCGACTCTCATGCTGAATAAAACCTTTTCTACATTTCCTTGTTTTCTCAACTCGAATTATCCTCCTGGCTTTGCCATTCGATACTCGCGATTTTTCACAGATATAAACAATTACGTATGCAAAATACCTCAGCTATCATTTATAACGTGTTTATACAAAAAAATCCAATTGGAAAAATTGCTTCGATCGTTTTAATTCGTAATCCGAGAGTTTTGTTTGGGTTGGGTTGAGTACGAGTTATTTCGAAAGAGAAGTACCTTTAATCAATTAAATTTGGTTTATTTTTTACCGAGTCGAAACTTACAAAAAAATTCCAACGCGTTTTAAATTTTTGAAAAAAAAATTAATAAATTCACGTATCAAGGATGTTTAAACGATTGAAAATTTCGTATTATTTATTTTTCGAGTCTCATTCACGTTCGGTGTATTTTGTTCAAAATGCGAAATAATTGTTTCTGTAAAAATAGAGATTCGTTCGAGTTTTTATTATTAAGAAAAATATATTTTAATAGATTGAATTATCGAATATAATTATATATTTTCAATATAATCGAATTATCGAGTACACTCTTTTTTATTTTTCTTACAAACGAAAAATCATGAGGACACATTTTTATATTTATATAAATCAATTTTTTAAGTTGAACGTATCAACGAACAGACGCAATTTTTTTTTTTTTTTGGTTCACAATGATGCCATCTGGCGATCGATTTTTTTTTTCTCTCAGTTTCCATCGAACGAAATCGAAAGTAAAATCGTTTCAACATCATATAATTCCGGATTCCTTGATTCCCCACGCCACGAGATCGTTCGCTTTTATTTTTTTTTATTTTTTTTTTATTTTTTTTTTCGTTTTATCCAACCGCTGGTTACGTTTCCGCCTATACCAGACTATTTATCGGTCGATTTCGTGATAGAGTCCCGACGAGATAATTAAGGTAGTAAAAGGAGGATTCGATCGTTCGTCGATCGAGAACACCTGGCTTATATGAAACTGATCGATTACACACGCAACGGAATCATACTCGTTAGGGAATCCGCGTAGTAACACCAATGATATTACCAGCGAGTACCCACTTTTCTTTTTTTTTTTTTTTTTTTAATTTTCCACCACCCAATTCTTCATCGACTTTGTTCATTTTATTTCCCTCGTATCGTATTACCAATTTACATAAATATTTGTGCCTTTCCATTTTTTAGTTTTTCAGTTTATTTTTCTTTTAACTTTAATTTTGAGTTTATTTTTAAATAGTTTTGTGCAGTGTTGCCACAGTCAGCTTAAATTAGTCGTACGATCAGTATCTTTGAATATGATTGCTATTTTTGTTTATTTTACGCTTTTATTCAAAATTGCATTTTTTTTCGGTTTATTTGTTCGTTTTTTTTTGTAATTATTTGAATTTTCATAATACATTAATACAAAATGCAATTTCACACGACGCTAAATAATTGACAATAATTTCGAAAAATGTCGAACAGAGATGCGTTTTTTAAGATCACATTTTTATTCATTTTAATACGATTCACTCAATTTTATTTTTATTTTATTTTATTTATCAAATCAAATTCAACTTGATAAAATGTTCATCTTATTCAATATTCAATTCTCCTTGAAATATAAATAACGTGGATTATTTTATTATATTATAACAATCCCAAATATTATTATTATTTTATTTAATCAAATAAATAAAACACTGAAATATAAAATATAATATAACACAGCAATAAAACAATCTATAATCATTATAAAATAAAATAAACGTGTTCTGTTTTTAAAAATTTTTACATCAATTGAATCGAACAACTCGAACGGCCCCGCAGTCCTTGAAGTTGACGTCTTCGAAGTGACGTTCGCGACTGCGATCGAAAAAAAAAAAAAAAAAACAAAACAAACAGAGTTTGGACGTGCGCACGCGCAAAGGATCGGACAACAGCGAAACCGATAAAGAATGCAAATCGAACTCCCCGTAATTGCCCGTATTTTTCTCGTTGTTGCACAATCCATAAACGACGTGTTCGAGCGAAACGCTTTCAAAAGGGCGGTGGAGGGGGGGGGATGAGGAAGGGGAAGGGGAAACACGTGAAGAAAGTCCCGACAAGTTTCGCAGCTCTGTGCACAGATCTTGTACTTTCCGATCCCATTAAATACACGCGAAATCTCGATTCTCAATAATTTTTCAAATCGCGATCTACCTTACCGACAATTTATCGACCCGAACGTACGATTATCGCTTCTAGAGACAAAACTCTAACAACACCCGAACGGATATCTATTTTCTTGGACAATTTCGTATTCCGATCGTATTCCAAATTTACTCGCACGTTGACTCTCACTCAAAAAAATAAATCGTGCCTCCCCCCCCACCCCACCCCACCCCACCCCCGACCGCGACTCGCCTTCTCTTGCTCTTTCAGTCCGAACGAACAATTTTCCCCTGTTTTATCGTCGATTGAATTCACTACTTTACGAGTACGAGCGTTTTTGAAAATAACTGCCGGTACGAGTATTTTTTTTTTTTTTTTTTTTTTTTTTTTTTTTTTTTTTTTTTTTTTTTTTTTTTTTTTTTTTTTTTTTTTTTTTTTTTTTTTTATTTTATTTTTTTTTCGATTATAAAATCGAGCTTTTCAACGAGTTTTCATTTGTTCGATAAGAATTATTCAATCGCATTGTTCGAAATGATTTACCGAATAATTAAAAACGAATGTTCTTTTTTTTTTAACGTAAATAAACTTTTATAAAAAAAAAAAAAAAAAATATTTGTCTTTCAAACCTTTAATTACTTAGTAAATTCGCAATTGTTATTGAACTTTTATTAATTTATCATTCAACTTGATTGGAATAATTAAACGAAGTAAATAAATGAAATAAACAAATGAAATTGATTTAATAAATCTATCATTTCGTTTAAACATTTATGAAATTAATTAATTTGTTATTTGTTTGTTTATTATCTAAGAAAATGATTGTTTAATTTTTGAATGTTTGGTAAAATGTATTTTTGGAACGGGGATAAAAATTTATCGGAGCACAACTGGTAGACACTCTCGATTCAAAAATGCGATAAAAAGAAATGGTCCGCGCTTCCGGTTCTCTTTGAGAGATCGACGCAGCCCTCCGTGGGCGATCGTTTAATTCATTCGTCGGCCCAACGCTCCTTCTCTATCCAGCGCGAAACGATTTTCTAGATTGACGTTTCAGGCCCGGGATTATCGTCGCTCGGTTGCCCAATTTCGCGGGAGGTTAGTTAACCCGTCCGTTCGTTATGCGGTGTAAACTTTGCCCCGATGCCTCCAAGCAAAGAAACAGCATGGGAGGCCCCGGCGCCTCGCGCCCCACTAAAAATTACTCCCGATCGTGCTCCCCGCGATTAGATACATTTTATTCTCAAATAATAATAATAAACGAAAGAAACAATCGAAGAAAAATCGTCGCGAGCAAATCCGCTCATTTTCCAAAAACACCCGAAGCCCCTTAACGTTTGTCCTACTTTTTCGAAATATATCGAATCCACGAACATTTTCAAGATTCTATTTTTGTTTACTTTTATACAATTCAGTTGATTTTTATTTTTTTTTAAATCCGATATTATTCAACTTTATTCAATTCTGTTAAACGTTCAATTTACGTCAAATACAAATAACGTGGATAATTTTATTATTTTATAATGTTTATATATTGTTATTATTATTATTGTTGTTATTGTTATTATATTATTACTTCGTTTCGTTCGTTCAGATTCAAGTGATTTTATTAAGAGAAAATTACCATTTGTTATTTAGTGTTTATTTATTTATTTATCGAACGTGAATGCAAAAAAAGAACAAAATTATTATTATTTGTACGAATATTCATACTTCATTGTTTCATCGAGTTGAAACAATAAAAATGAAACTATGAAAATTGCCATCTCTCGAAAAATCGTAATACGCGCCAAGTTTCTCGCAGTTTCCCCGTGCCCTCTTGGAAAAACGAAATCTTCGTTATTAACGAAGAAATTGCAACAACAAAAGAACTACTAAAAATAGTGAAATATAACTAAAATTGCTCGGGAACTGTGAACAAAAAAATGGAAAATTAGTAACAAAGGAAACAAAATTATTCTTTGATCGCGATTATTGTTTTTGTCGTTTGGTTGTTTGTGGTCAGCATTATCATTTTTACAAACTGCGCGAGCGGTTAACGAGTCCTCGAGAATCCTCTCTTGTTTTCGGTGTAACCCGAAACTAAGCGGTTTAAAGGATCAACCCCGAAGAGAACTCGTGCGCGTCATCTCCGAGCGTATAAACTCTCGCAAACAGCGTTCATCGTTTCATCGTCCGAGGTTCCTTCTTCTCGGCCTCCCCCCCCCCCTTTCTCTGCTTGGCCACCTTCACTTTTCGATCTTTGCTCGGTCCGAAGATTCGCGTATGAGAATCATGCGCGAAAAAAAAAAAAAAAATGTTATTACGGAGTGGACAAGCCACCAAAACGTGAGAAGGGAAAGGCCAAAGGGGGAGGGGGTAAATATACAACGTTGGCTCGTCACGGATCCGTTAAAGGACACTCACGACTTTCTTTATTCCCGTATTTTTCATCGCCTTTTATTTTATCATTATAATAATATTATTATTACATTATTATTAATATTAATACAACTGTTATATTATTATTTTACAGAGTGACTTTTATAACGTGGCCATGAATTTTTCGAGGGCCCGAACCGGACATTTTGGGACTGAAAAAAAAATAATGATTTTCAATGGTTTTTCCAGCTCTCTTCGGAAAAAAGAAAAATATATGACAGATTTTTGTGTCGAACAATGCGCGCCAGATGAAAGTCTGGCGTTCCGGAAAAACAAAACGGAAAAACAATAAAAACGCGAAATACGTTGCAAACACATGAGAATGAAGCTTGAAAAATTCCGAATACAAAGCACACCCTGGAAAATTTGATTTGCGCTAGCCATCATGGTGGAAAAATTATTATTATTATTAATATTATTATTATTATTATTATTATTAACTCCTTAATAGTAGCTCGCTCTAGTAGCTAATAATAATAATAATAATAATAATAATAATAATGATAATAATTATTAATATTAATTATCGCATCAACAATAATACTTATTATTAGTTACTGAATATTGACGAACTCGAAAAATGTTCAGTTTCAATGAACACAATTAACTTTAAGGGGTCAGGCTGAATACGAAAACGTCAAAGTCAGGATTATTGAGAAATATATGAATTATAAAGGAACAAGGGATTGAAAGGAAAAAAAAAAAAAAAAAAAAAAAAAAAAAAAAATCGGTGTACGCCGGTTGGAAAAAAGAAATCCGCGTAAAACGAGTATACGGATCGAGGAGAGAGGGAGTTTGCGGAGGAGGTCGGGAAGCAAGTAGCGCGGCAAGGGTGATGTTTCGAAGGGAGGTAAAGGGCGAAAGGCGCCAGCCTATTCGAGAGACACGGTATGAAAAATTAGATTTACAAATCTGTCCTGACTACTATGAGATTGCCCGCTTACCATTCTCTCTCTCTCTCTCTCTCTCTCTCTTTCTCTCTGTCGTGGGTTCTCAAAGTCAATTTTGCAAATCGTTCGCGGACGATGAAGAAAAACAGAGGGAGGAGCATCGTCGTCGTGTTTTTGCCTCTACGAAGCATTCGGGAATCCTTGGGGTTAAGATATATTCGTGGATCTCGAGCTGAGAACCTTCGAGGAGTTTCTCCATGCTGCACGGTTGTACGGAACGAAAGTAGAAAAAAAAAAAACGAAAAAAACGTAAAAAACGAAAAAAATGAGGAAAAAAAAGATTGGTCGTGCGTCAGGAGCGAGGGAGAAAAGATGAACGGGAGTGAAAGGGTCGTTGCTGGTTGTAAGCTTTTTCTCTCTCCGACTTGAATCGTTTCTTTTCGTTTCTCTCTCTCTCTCTCTTTCCCCTCCCCCTCCTGCTCTTCTCTCTTCCTTATTCGTACATCGTCCTTGCCAAAATTCTCTCTCCTTCCTTTTTCTTTTTCCTCTTGGTTGTTGCGCACGTATGGAAGAAAAGGATTCGCCGTGGAAGGTCCTCGAGGGCGTGCTCTTGATCCCTACACCTCTCTCTTCGAATCTTCTTCTTCTCCTCCTCGCACCTTCATTTATGCACCAGCCGTAAGAACAGCGAGTATTGGTACGGGAGCGCCACACCGGCGCCTGCCTTTGTGAAAAATGAACATCCCTGTTTTTAGACCTCGCTACTTTTGCCACTCTTTCTCTCTCCTCCTCTCTTTCTTAACTCGATTCTCTTCCCGCTCCTCTCTCTTTAATTGTATTTTTTAAATTAATGTTTTTATTTAATTTATAACGATAAAACTGTTCGGTAAATCAATGAAATCCAAAGGAAGAATAACGATAGTAAAATCCTGAAGCCAGGAACGACGACGACGGTAAACCCAAACAAAAACATATTTCTGGTGAAATTCTAGCAACTTGTACGAAAAACTCACGCAATGGGGGAAAAAAAAAGTGTTTATTCATAAATATTTGTCAATTCCAGGATAAGAATCGTGAAACTTTGTACGTCTCGATTATCGTTCATCAAGTGTTTGTACAATTTAGCGTTTTCGAGTACTCGAAAGTTATCGGAGTTATTCGCTCGAATCGTCGTTGTCTCGTTCTCGAAATAACTCGGATATCGTTTTTACGCTCGACGATAAAACATGTTTAATCGTAAGATGCGTGTTCGAGGTTAGTCGTGTATAGGCTGACGCGAAAGGAACTGGCAAGAAACACGAGTTTGGTGTTCGACTGAGATTTTGTAACAATGATCGTAAAATGATAAAAAGTTGGAGGAACGCGAAACCTTATTACCGAATGACACCGTTGATACCCGTTGTTACAGCGAACGTCGTTTCCTTCGTTAATCTCTCTTAGCGAAACTCCGATTTGCCAGCGTTTTCCGAAAAGGCGAGAATGAGAGACCGTTGTCGATCGGCTGATTAAACAGTCGTGAAGAACCGATCGATTCGTAACGGATGTTCCTCCTTCAACGAGGCACCGTCATCCACGAATCTCTCGTTCCGTTTGTTCTCTCGGAGCGTACGCCTGTAAAGGCGAGGACGCGTAGCCGAGCCATTCTCGAGGTGAACGGTTTTACAATAAATGTTTGTTCTCCCGAACGTTCGTCGAATTCATTATTTCGTTCGTTCGTTCGTTGTTTCGTTCGATCGAGCGGTGCCAGGCAATTGGAAAGAGAAAACAAGAGTAATGCAATAGCGTGTAAGCGGTGAAACCGCGATGCTCGGGGTAAGACGTTACCTCGATGACGGGTGTCTCTAACCACAGTAACTCTCTACCACTGCACAGCTCCAGGCCAGGAAGACCCCCGAAGAGAGCGTCCGTTGGTTTGAGCCTCACAGCGAGTCACCTAGCAGCTGCAGCCGGACACCATCCCCAGCATTCCCTCAAGAAACATCGTATGGATAACGGTGACTACTACGAGAATGGTCATCTCGGTGAGTGTAAGGCTATCATTTTATTAACTTTACTAGATTTATCTCACCTTTCGTTATTTATCCAACCGTCCTTCCGTTTTAGTTTCACCGAATCCTAATAGGTGGCGTCTTATTAGGATTTGGTGAAACTAAATCCCAATAACACGCTACAAAGTGGTCAAAAATCACTCGGAATTTTCATATTATTATTTTGGACGAAGGTTAAAATATATTTTGACCATCGTCGCGGTCATTTTGATGGGCCAGAGCGAGCGATTGATCCGTCAGTCTTAACTCGGCTATTTACCGAGTCGTCAAAATATCTTTAGCCACATTTCAGACTTTTCATAAACGGCAGACTTTTCGTTCTTCAATCGCGGCGCTTGTCTGTTTTTGCATACTTGTGAAACTGTGGACTGAACACGGAAAGCCACGGAAATTTGCCGTGGCGCTTAGAGCGTCGATTACTTTTTTCATGGATATTCTAGTTTCTAGATTGAGCGTGTTCGGAGGTTGATTCGGTCCGTTTTACCGTAGTGAGGAGCTGGCAGGGCAGTCGGAATAGATAATTGACGCGCTTGATTAAAATATCTACCTTTTTTTTGTTATTGATTTGCCAACGCTGTTCTTTTCACTTTGAGAAACAAGCAATTATATATGTGTATTTATAATCAACGAGCCTTAAAAATCTCTATTAGAAATATAAACAATCACGTCCACGAAAATTAAGACGAAACATCTCCTCCCGTACGTTCATCGGACCCACAATTATCCAGCCTCGTCCATTATCCGTCAAAAGTACAAACTACCCCGATCTTGGCTCGCATCGATCGTCCAATCGGATTTCCAAAACTCCGGATATCCGGTATACCGGAATATCGAACGAGAAATGGAACGGATTCCGTGAATCCGACCAGTCTCCGGTATCCAATTGCATCCGCCGGTATCAAAAGTCCTGAGGGGAACCAGCAACAGGTCCCGCAAACTTGGGTGCGGAGTCTCGAGCCGCGAAGGAACGAAAGAGAAAAAGTCGGGCCCACCGAACCAGCTGTCGAAATTTGACGATTGAACGTCCAACGGTGTCTACGAGCGAGGTACGCTCGGTTTCCAACGATGACGACACTGCCCAGGATCGGTTCGAACGCGCGTGTACCAGGCGAACGGAAATCGCTGGGATCGAACGACCAAGAGGTCAAACGTGCGTCAAGTGGATGCGTGACGCGTAACGGGTATTCGGTGGGGCTGGTCGAAGCGGCGGTAACGGACCGGCGCACTCGGGCAAAGAGGAAAATCGAGCGAGCCTCGTTGTACACGGTAGCATTCGGCAGCGGAGTATACGTGTAAACGCCAAGTTTATGCAGCCAACACTTGATTACTGCCATCCGTACGCGGGACTCTTGTTACGTTGCATCGACGCACCGCGCGACCCTATACCAATCAATTAATTAGGGGAATCGAACACACTTGGAGTGAGCAAATTAACTGCGATTGCACTCCCGTGTTGCGGGCTCTGCGGTGGCGGTCTCTCGTGCCTTCGATGCGTATCGGTAGCAACCGACCAAAGCTGACCAACCTCTCTCTCTCTCTCTCTCTCTCTCTCTCTCTCTCCTTCTATTCGTTCATCCTCGATCCTACGTGTGTGCGTACGTCCTCCAATACCCACCTCCGGATCCTATCGCTTACCACGAGCCCCAGAAACGGGACACCCTCCCTCGTCTCCTACCTATTCCGAGGACTCTCCGTTTCGCAGCTTGTTTTCCACTACCCTTCCTGTTATCGTGTCCTCTCGCGAACAAAGCCTCTTCCCCCTGCCCAATCGTTGCTGCTTTCCCGACCCGGGAACCAGCGTTGCTGAACCACGGCCTCTCGAGCATCGATCCTTCCTCGATCGGAATCCTCCGAGATTCGATCATTGATGGACCAGAGTTATCGTTGGCCCTTCCTTACCAAGCAACAATGTACTTTTTTACTCGCCGTTTGTCGCTTGTTCACTGCGCGCATTCGGAACATCCGACGCTACGATTGCTACCCTAAGCTGCTGGGCCAAACATGTCAAAAAAACGTTTTCTGGAAAGGGTTTTTCGCTTTTTCTCAGTCTGATTTTGGAGTTTCGGGAAAAACTCGGGCGTATTCGTTATCAGCGGGAAATTTCCGATCAAATACACCCTTAAAATACTTAAAAAACGGAAAAAAAATTTTTTCGACCTCCCAGGCCCGTTTTGACGGAATCTCGAAAATCACGATATTTCAAAGGGCCGTAGAGCAGGCGCCTTTTATGCTATGGGGTTTCAATTGGTGAGGTTGAAAAAGGTTTTTGCCTAACTTAGATAATGGCGTTGGATTCGTATCGATATCTCGAATAGTTTTCCCGGAATCTCCAGTTGAAAAATGGCTAAAAAAAACGCAAAGGGGTATGTATGGAAAAA
>JAPYZI010008511.1:0-11412 GCA_030523105.1 Ophioninae sp. A BG-2022a
CGTACAAACAAATTCACGAAAACAAACCAAAACAAAATATCACGACGATAAAATATCACCAAGAAGCCCGGAAACAAACAAACCCAAATGAACACACAAATACACCCAAACAAACCCAAACAATGATGTTTCGTCGTACAAACAAACGCAAGCGAACAAACCAAAACAAAATATCACACGACAAAGCATCACGACGTTAAAATATCCCTCACGAAGACCGGAAACAAAACAAACCCAAACAAACCCAAACAAATACGCACCAACAAACGGAAAAAACCCCAAAAAAAAACATAAAAATACACACAAACAAAATCCAAACAAACCCAAACAACGATATTTTGTAAATGACATAATCTCGTGCTACCGAAAAAAAAAAAAAAATCTATTCGATAAGATGCGAAGGTATGAATTTATCAGTTTTGTTTTCGGTCGAAAAAGCCTATCGACCGATATGACGAGTGATCGTTAATTCGTAGGGTGATCGGTCAGGAATCAGTGGAGTTCAGTGATCTCTTTTTTTTCGACTGGAGAGCGTTTTTTGACGGTCTTCAGCATTGTCCGTTGAACGCTCGTGTGTAACTCGGGATTATTGAAACGAGGCACGTAAGAATCGTAATTCCCGAATTTACCTAAAACCATTGAACGGGCTGATGAATAGCCGTTTGACACCAAAGATTTGTCACTCGAATCTTCATTTTTTGTTTTTTTTTTTGCCAAACTCCGTTTCATCTGTCTGTAAAATGTCCTCAAGTGGGAACCGATCTATTTGCCGGTGGCTAATTTACAACGCTCTCTTTGCCACTAAAGGCGGCGACCCGTAACAGTGACGAATTAACGGCCCGACGAAAATTATCGATCATCGTACAAATGCTAATTACGATCGCTTTGGTTCGTGTGGACGTCCACGTTTGAGAACCCCGTTTCACCGATGACAGGACCGATTTTTGTTTTTTTCGTTTTTTTTTTTCCAACCGACAATCGATCTGCTCGGCTGGACGATTTTGTCTCGGCGTATCGGCGCGTAATCAGCGTCCTCGTGAATAGAAGCGTTTTTTTCACCGACTCGCGCCGAAATCGGTACGACTTCAAATTGCCGTTTTCTTTCAATTCTTCGTTTCATACGGGAATCCGTACGAGTTTGTTCACTGTTTGGGTTTGTTTGGGTTTGTCTCGGGTTCTTATTTCAATTCGTCTTCTTTCAATTATTCGTTTAATACGCGAATCCGTACTTATTTATTCGTTGTTTAACAAAATAATATTGAAGAAAACCAAACGAACCCAAACGAACCTAAACAAACCCAAACAAACCCAAACAACATAATTGAACGAATAATTCAACGAATAATTCAACAAATAATTCAACAAATAATTCAACGAATAATTCATCGAATAATTCAACGAATAATTCAACGAATAATTCAACGAATAATTCAACGAACAATTCAACGAACAATTCAACGAACAATTGAATTGAATAATGAAAATTGAAAATGCGTCGAGCGATCGAACGAGTGAAAACTGAGCTTGCGCGTTCACCGAATTGAATTTGTGAAAAAGTAGAGGGGGGCGGGGGGGGGGGGGGGGGGGGGGGGGGGGGGGGGGGGGGGGGGGGGGGGGGGGGGGGGGGGGGGGGGGGGGGGGGGGGGGGGGGGGGGGGGGGAAGATCGGTGTATCGTCGGATCGTTCGAGAGGTCTGGAGGAATCGCGATCCGGTTCCTACCAAATTTGCCGTTCCCTCTCTTGGGTCTCCACCGAGTACGACCGTACGGGCCGTTTCGATTTATAACGGACACCCGAGGCGCAACACGGAAGATGGTCTCTATTCGGGTGAGAGGGCGAACGGGGCTACTTACGATCACCGCGGGGAAACCCGAAGGATGAGTCTCCGCGCTCTGGGAGTTAGGGATCATTCGTTCGTGCGTACGAAGAGACCAGTCCATTATCGGGTTGCAAAACGTACACTATTCGTTGAAATGTTCGTTGAATTATTTGTTGAATTATTCGTTGAATTATTCGTTGAATTATTCGTTGAATTGTTCGTTGAATTATTCGTTGAATTATTCGTTCAATTATTCGTTGAATTATTCGTTCAATTATTCGTTGAATTGTTCGTTCAATTATTTGTTGAATTGTTCGGTCAATTATTTGTTGAATTGTTCGTTCAATTATTCGTTGAATTATTTGTTGAATTATTCGTTCAATTATTTGTTCAATTATTCGTTGAATTGTTCGTTCAATTATTTGTTGAATCATTCGTTCAATTATTCGTTGAATTATTCTTTCAATTATTCGTTGAATTGTTCATTGAATTATTCGTTCAATTATTTATTCAATTATTCGTTGAATTGTTCATTGAATTATTCGTTCAATTATTTATTCAATTATTCATTCAATTATTTATTCAATTATTCATTCAATTATTTATTCAATTATTCATTCAATTATTTCAACAGTTTATTTAATTATTTTTTAATTAGTTTCAACAATTTATTTAATTATTACGTACTAAATAGATGAACGTAAAAAAAAAGAAACATCTCTTCGCATTCGGCACGAATATACTCGTTTATAAATAGAAAACCAGACCGTTTGGTTCGTTGCAACATAAAAATAAATATTTAAAAATCCCGAAAATCAGTGATTTTTCGAAGGGTCAAAACGAGACGATTCCTTAAAATTCAGAATTTTGAGGCTTCTGGACAATCGAAGATCAGGCTTTACATCCATCCCGCAAAGCACGAGAGAGAAAGATACACGGAGAATTACGGCTAGAAAATTTCTAAACCCCCCAATCCCTCCCCCAAATTTGTAAAAAAAAAAAAAAAATCAACGAAAAGAAAATAATAGACACGTATAGTAAACGCGAATGAGAAGACCATGAGAGCTGCCCGCGTAAAATTTCGTGCAAAATTATCTCGTATAACGAAGCAGAGTTTTGTACACGCGAAATCCTTACGCCGGATTTGAGGCTTTCGCACGAGGCGTTCGGAATCGCCTGGAAGCTGTCAAAAGAATGTGAAAGGAGAAGTTATTAATCGTCACCTTCGGCCCGCCGTACTTTTCGGACTCTCCGACGCGGACGCGGATTCTTTCTTATTTTTAATTTTTTTTTTTTTTTTTAAGTTTTTATATTTATTTATTTTATTTTTTTTTCTTTTTCCTCTCTTTTTCGCGGCCGTCGTTTCGCCGTAGTTTACACTTTTGACTCGCGAACGGAGAGCGGTACCGAGAAATTTCCGTCGCAAGACGTTCCTAACGCTTTGCTTCGCTTCTAGAACGGAATTTTGTCTCTCTCTCTCTCTCTCTCTCTCTTCTCGTTATAAACGATCGCCCGACGAGTGTAATTATGGATTTTACGATGTTTAAATAATTATCAAGAGACCCGAGGGGAGAAGGGGGGGGGGGAGGAGACGAAACGCGGGGGGGTCGAGTCTTCAACGTGGAAAAGGGCCCACGGACAGAAACGGGACGGGCCCCCCCCCCCCCCCCTTTACCGAGTTTTCGTCCACGGTTTATTTTACGACAAGAGACACTTCCGGTACGTGAATTCGTTCGAGTTTAATTACTCGTTAAATATTTTCGTTCCGTTTCGTTCGAATTGGAAAAAAAAAAAACGGGAAAAAAAATTATCGAGTGTGCGTGTGTGTGTGTTTCCAATGAATCGATAATTGTGGAATATCTTAAATGTGGAAGATAAATAAATAAATAAGGCTCACCTCGATCGACGATTCTGCCGAACAAATTTTTTCCCCTAAGAAAATTTTTGGTCGAGCAGTTCCATCTTCGGTTTCGGAATTGATGCTGGCATTCGACTATCGCTTGATTAGCTCCCCTCGCTACCGCCATCAGTACACCTGGATTCTCGCGCGCCAGGCGCCTCTGCTTTCTCCTGAGCGTCGCGTAAACGGTCGGATCCATGTGTATCGCCGCCGGTGACAGAGGCAACAGATTGTTCGGCTCGCCCGCCTTAGCTATACCCCTGCAAACAAATAATAGTTGCCGATTTTTTTTAACGATTGTTCGATTTAGGAGGGTGAGGCGAGGATCGAGAAATACACTATTTCCGGAATTGTGGAAATACCATATTTCCGGACTCGAGAAAATACATTATTTCTGGACTCGTGAAAAAACCCTATTTCGGGGCTCCTAGAAGTACCCTGTTTCCGAGCTCTTAGAAATAGTCTATTTCCGGGCTTTCAGAAATTCCCTATTCCCGGGCTTTCAGAAATTCCCGAAATCCGGGCTTTCAGAAATTCCCGAAATCCGGGCTTTCAGAAATTCCCTATTCCCGGGCTTTCAGAAATTCCCGAAATCCGGGCTTTCAGAAATTCCCTACTTCTGGGCTTTCAGAAATTCCCGAATTCCGGGCTTTCAGAAATTCCCGAAATCCGGGCTTTCAGAAATTCCCTATTTCCGGGCTTTCAGAAATTCCCTATTTCCGGGCTTTCAGAAATTCCCTATTTCCGGGCTTTCAGAAATTCCCTATTTCCCGGGCTTTCAGAAATTCCCTATTCCCGGGCTTTCAGAAATTCCGTATTTCCGGGCTTTCAGAAATTCCCTATTCCCGGGCTTTCAGAAATTCCCGATTTCCGGGCTTTCAGAAATTCCCTATTCCCGGGCTTTCAGAAATCCCCTATTTCCGGGCGGTCAGTTCGTTCACCTGCGGTAATTCCTATCGAACCGAAACTACCCTGCAACGCAGGAACGTCTCAAGGAAAACGTAAGTACGAAATTTCGATCGATAAAATAATACCCGAGATTTTCCATCGTTTACTCGCAGCAGACTATTTTTCGTTCGGTCCCCAGCTCCCCGTGTCAAAATAATCAGGATCGAATCGTTCCCTCGATAAAACCCTAGGATTCGTTAATGAAGCTCTCTTACGTATCGGGATAAGGGACCGCGTGATTTCGAATCGAGGATCGTCATCGACGAAAGTATTTACGGGGTTCTCTCGTCCTAATAATCCGATCGATGATCACCTCGAAACCAGAGTTCGGACCTCGAGTGTAACACCGGATAGAGAATCGAATCGAGTCGAACGAATAAAAAAAAGAAGGAAAAAAGAGAAGAAAAAGAATACGAACCAAAAAAAAAAATGAAAAAAAAAAAAAAAAGAAAGAAAAAAAAAATTGTGCCGCGTAATGTAACCGTTGGAACCAAGTTGGGAACGTCATCCCGTGCAGACGGAAAAATCACGTACGTACCGGCATTAGTCAGTGCAAAAAGATAGTCGAAAGCGGTGAACCAGTTTCGCCTTAAATACGAAGTACGAGAGCGCGCGCGCTTTATACCGCGTACAACTCGCGAGCGCAAAAACACCCGCTTGCGCTTCGCGCGTGGAAAGAAAGAGAGACAAACGGAGAAAAAGAGAAAAAGAGAAAGAGAGAGAGAGAAACGATTCTCCCAAACTTTCTCACACGTCGAAACGAAAAGAAAAATAACGAAACCGGGATTTGTATCGGCGTGCGCGAATCCAGAATGGCAATCGGAATTGAATAAATAATTAATGAATTATCGGGGACCTCGGGGCGGGGGGGGGGGGGGGGGGGGGGGGCGGGAAGAAATCGTCGAGCCGTGGCTGCTCGTTCGCGATTTTGGAGCTCCCCGATGATCGTTGGTACCGTTAAACGTTTCACAAGTCCCAGGAGACGCGAGCCTCGCGAGAGAAGAGACCGTGACGTTCCCGGTTATCGCGTGGCTGCTGTAGTCTTCTATTTATCTCGACAACTCGGCGAACGATATTGTCGAGGATTCGTGAGCCCTCGATCTTTCCTCTTTTTCGTTTTTTTTGTTTTGTTTTTGTTTGTTTTGTTTTCTTCTTTTTTTTATCTTTCCATTTGTTTTCATCGATCGTTCTTGATCCTTGTTGTTCACGAGCTCGCGGACGTTGCTTGGTTTTTCGTTTTTTTTTTTCCGAGTTTCGAACAGTGAGGTGAAGAAAAGCGAAAAGGTTTTGCCAAAAATGTCGATCGGTTCAAGGTCGGTTCAAGGACGGTTCAAGGTCGGTTCAAGGTCGGTTCAAGGTCGGTTCAAGGTCGGTTCAAGGTCGATCGGTTGAGGTTAAAGGTTCGAGATCGGATGGGTGATTTTAGGCGTGACGAAGACACCGCCTCGTTTATGAATCCTCGACGAGACTCGAAACATCCAAACCCAAACAAAACCCAAACAAACTCTTTCTGAGTTTTCACTCGATACGATCTATGCCTGATTCGCCCGTCGGACTGGTCACATTTTCCACAAGTACTCGAAGTCGAGTTCTCGCGATACGTAAATTGAATAAAATATGAACGAACGAAAAATCGTTAATCGATACGAATTCTCTTTTTTTTTGTTTCGCCGGGCGAAAAAAGAAAACGTTACTCGATTCCGAGATCTTCGAACTTCCGGTTCTCTGTTATTCGAACCGATCACCGATGCGATCGAAATCGTTTACTCCTAAAATCGGTTTAATATTTCACTACGCCCCTTCGTTGACCTTCGTTAACTTTGAAACTCGGCAAAAATGATTCTTCGGAGGATTAAAACGGGCCGAATATCGAGCCGCGTGAAATTTCTATCAACCGCGAAATCTTCATTGCTCCTTTAGACTCCTCCATTCAAAAATCACGTATGCTCGTAATATTGAAACGATTCGTTGAAAAAAAAAAAAAAAACTTAAACCCAAACAAACTCATGAAACCAAACGAACGTTGCAACGAAAATTCCGACTTGAATTTTTCGTAAATCTCTCCTCGATAATCCGTATATCCCAGAGTGCATCCTCTTAGATGAGAAACGGATGTGAGCGGAGTCGAAGCGACGCGTGACCTTCCCGATACGGGACGAGATCAACGGAGATCCCGAGAGTTTGTTTTCTCGATCGGTCGTTGTTGTCGTGCGACACGACTCGGAGACGACGGCGCGTCTCAAAGCGACTCGAAGAGACGTTGATCCCAGTTTTGGATTTATTCGTTATACCCGATATTTCGCGATAACGATTTTTGTCTCATCACGATCGGTTCTCACGATTTCACACTCGAGAGACGAGTCACTCGGTCCCGGAAATAACGAAATAAATCTTTAACGATTTGCCATCGTCTCTGACCGATTTTTTTTTCTCGTCGCTATATTTAATCGTTTTTTTTTCACGATCGTCGTTATTTTTAACCGATTTTTAACCGCGGAAATAACGAAATAAATCATTCACGATACCCCCTTCTCTAAACGATTTTTTTTTCCTCATCGCTATGGTTAATCGATTTTTTTTTTATCGATTTTTAACGATCGTCGATATTTTTAACCGATTTTTTGGTGATTTTTTAATCGATCGTCGCTATTTTTAGCCGATTTTTAAACGCGCAAATAACGAAACAAATCTTTAACGATTCCCTCTTCTCTAACCGATTTTTTTTGTTTCCTCGTCGCTACGTTTAATCGATTTTTAATCGATTTTTTTAACGATCCTCGCTATTTTGTTACCGATTTTGAACCGCGGAAATAACGAAACAAATCTTCAACGATCCCTCCTTCTCCAACCGATTTTGTTCCTCGTCGCTATATCTAACCGATTTGTGATCGATATTTTAACGATCGTCGTAACTTTTAACCGATTGTTTTTAACGATCGTCGCAATTTTTAACCGATTTTTTAATCGATCGACGCAATTTTTACCCCATTTTTTAATCGATCGTCGCTGTTATTAGAAAACCGCAACCGATCCGGTGTATATCGATATCCCAAGCGTAATTTTTAACAAAGACACGATTCGGGCAGCCATTTTGGTACACGTAAAGAACGAAGATTATTTCCAAGGGAGGAAGGACGACGCGAAAATTGAATAAAAAAAAAAAAAAAAATAACGAACGAACCGATACGAACGTATAAAACTCACCACCACATAGATCCTCGTCCACGATTCTTGTTGCGGCTGGCGTCAACGGGCATAGCGGGTACTGCCATCATCGCGAGAGCTCCGAGAATCATCCACAGTTTCATCTTAATTGATTCGTGTTTTTATACGCGAAATATCGCTCTACCGTATCGTTATTATTGATACTTGAAAGAATCAACGGAACGATACTGAACGGATCGATGATCGGTATTATTTTTATATTATATTTCTCCTCAATTGTTATAACAACGGGAGTCGTCTCCGTTCCAATTTCGTAGGAACGAGAGACAAACCGACCGTTAATTATCATTCACACATACACAGATACCACAAAGTTTACAAATCGAGACCCAAACGAACCCAAACGTTCGACGATTACGAGTTTTATCGAGAAGAAACGAAGAAACGAGGGGAAAAAAAAAAAAAAAAAACAACAACAACAACGCGTCACAATTCTCGACGTACGTCGATCGTATTCGGTCGTCGTTTCTCGTACCGATATATCGTTTGTCGTTTCGCGAGCCACCGCGAGCGAAGGCCAGCGGCGGCGGCGGCGGCGGACCCTGACGGGGATCCTCTTCGCAATTATTGAAGAAAGAACGCGCCAAAATAGCACGTGTGAGAAAATGCTTTTTTTTTTCTTCTTCTTTCTCAATTTCCGATTCTTTACCGAACCGAACGCGTTACCGCGTTCATAGGGGATCGTGGCTCGTTACTCTCGTCGATGAACGATCGGCTTCGATCGTTTCATCGCGAATCGCGAAAACCTCGCGCGCACTTCGTCAATCTATCGTATCGTCTCGTATCGTGATTAAACTCAGAAACGAACGAATCCTCAACCTTCCCGATTTTTTTATCGGACCGCCCCCCCCCCCACCCCCGATCAACTTTTTCGATTCTTTTCGGTGTTTCTTTTTTGTTGTTGATTATTTTTTTCTTCGCTCTTGATATATATATATATATATATTTTTGTTTCTTTTTTTTTGTTTCTTTTCGTTCGTTCGTTTTCGGCGAGCCGAGCGAATACGCGCAAGGTGGAATTCCCTCGTCTGGGACTACCCTCGGGCTTCCGATACGTCGGTAAGACTGACGTCGGTTGCCGGCGCTCACGGCTCGGGCCTCTCTCGCTCCTCGCTTCTCTTCTATCTCACTTTCTTTTTTTCCCTTCTTCCTTCCTCTTCCTCCGCTTTACGTCGCTCCTCTCGGACCTTCTCTCTCTCTCTCTCTCTCTCTCTCCCCCTCTCTCCCCCTCCCTTCACTCCTTCCCTATAAAGCTAGCTCGCTCGCTCTCACGGACTCGTCCTCCGTTTACCGGTGGCGCGTTTCAGAACCGTTCCTCTCTCCTTTTCTCCCTCTCTCCCACCCCCCTCTCTCTCTCTCTCTTTTATTCTATCTCTCTCTCGCTCTCTCTCGCGCGAATGCTCGATTCGTGAAGAAACTCCCCTGACGTTTTGCCTCGTCAGGGAAGAAGCGAGGAAAGTGAAAGACGAACGATGAATACGATATTAGAAATAAGAACGAACCAGAAGCGAGACATTGAAACACGAAGAGTGCGGAATAATTTCGCTTGCGTAGTAGTATTTGAGCTTTAATACGCGATATAAAAAATAATCGAACAAACGATAACGATAAACGAGCTTGAAAGAGAATTTTGCAACGCGAAGATCCGGGTTCGATTTAAAAAATCGATGTAATCAGAAAAATCAATTAATGGGAAAATAAACGTAGATTAAATAAAGGAAAATTTCTCTCTCTCTCTCTCTATCTTTGCTTTTTCTCTCGGCCCGTCACCAACGAATAACGATTTTCTCGAACGATCGGTCCTAACCGAAGGTAACGCGAAGAACCTTTTCGTCAAGCTTTTCGTACGACGCGAATGAGAGGGTGGAATCGATTCTGTCGATGGTAACGATGATCTTTCGGTTGGAAAGTGGCAGAGGGTTTCTTCTGTTACGATTCCCGATCTTAGAGCGGGGGAAAAAAAAGCGAGCTGATTCGTGTTCGCGTTCAGGGATTCTTGTACCTGCGACACTCGTGGCTCCCCCGGAGTCTCGTCGCAGAACCCTCCGGACGAGGGTCGTTATTGGCTACGTTACGCGCATCCTCGATCTCCCTCCCTATTCTCTCTCTCTCTTATTTGTTGGAGTGTGATGCGGCGGTGTTGTAGTATGGTTGTATGCGTGTTAATGGTATAGCGATGTGGAGCGGGAATTATGATTAATGTTAAAAATTCAATCAATCTCTCTTTAAATTTCATTTCTGCTGGGTATTTGATCTTCCCAATTTCCTCTGTTGTACCATTTGATTCTACTTAATTCGCTTTATTATTATTATTATTATTTTGTTGTATTATTTACTGTATGGATTTATTTTTGCGAGAAAGTCGCCGTTATAAATTATATCAATCAATCAATCAATCAATCAATCTCTCTATCCCTATTTTCTACTCCGGATCGCGATATATTTCGACAATTGAAGCAGCAGCGCGATTACTACAACCGACTTCCAAATTCCCGGATATTCTCGCGTTTCGTTTTCTCTTTTTATTTTCCTTCGCGATATTCGATGTGACGAGATTCGTGCTGATCCCAAAAAAAAAAAAAACTAAAAGTATCAATATCGCACGGATATACGTTTTTCTTTTTTTTTTTTCACTAACATTTATTTGGTTTCACCCGTCCAGGTGTCCGTAATGAAATCTCGCGAGTTAAATTTGACCCAATTACTGGTTCGCGATCGAGCTGAAGTTTCTTCATTTGTTTTTTTTTCATTTTCATTTCTTTGCTCCAAAATGATATACATACATCGGTATTTCGTCATCGCTTGAACAGCGAGGATCAATCGTTCGTGAATCCTCGAAGAACGCGTCTCTCTTTTTTTTTCCCTCTCTTTCATTCATCGTTGTTTTTTTTTTGAATTTTTTTTTGATTTTTTTTTTTTTTTGCTTCGTCGTCGATCGGGTACCAACACACGGGCGTCCTTAAAGGGACGGAGATCGCAGCGGAGAGCCTGTACGACGAGTACAGGTCGCGGCTGACGACTGCGCGTCGCGCGTTCAACTCCGAAAGAGGACGATCGGGAGGAGGAGAGATTATCAACGAGGGCAACCGGGAGGGCAGAAGGGAGGGAACGACGGAGAAACGGAGAGGGAAAGAGAGAGCGAGAAAATGATGATTCGCGCACCGGCCTCGAGACCATCCTGAACGAGGGTCCTCCCTCTCTCCCGAAGAGTGAATAAATCTGTGGCCCCGCCTCTCCTCGGACTGCCTTCTTTCTCGTTCTTTTCACGGGTTCTTCGCCTATCCGGCGTTCTCACGTAAGCGTACGCGTCTACGCGGGATCGGAGTATGCGCCGAGGAAAGGTGATTCCGAAAGCGCTCTGCCTCCGCGGAGGGATACCCTGCCTCGAGATCGAACGCCATTTTTCGGAACGACGGCTAATTCTTTTTTTTTTTTTTTTTTTTTTTTTTTTTTTTTTTTTTTTTTTTTTTTTTTTTTTTTTTTTTTTTTTTTTTTTTTTTTTTTTTTTTTCTTTTTTTTT
>JAPYZI010008532.1:0-11136 GCA_030523105.1 Ophioninae sp. A BG-2022a
GTGATTTTTGAGATTTCGGGAAAACGGGCCTGGGAGGTCGAAAAAAATTTTTTTCCGTTTTTGAACTTTTAAAAGGGTATGTTTCATCGGAAATTTTCCGCTGATTACGAATATGCCCGAGTTTTGCCCGAAAGTGCAAAACTATACTGGGAAAATGCGAAAAATCTATTCGACAATAGTTTTTCGACATTTTTCCCTAGAAATGGAGAGTTCAAGGTGAATGAAATGGTGGAGTTGTTGAAATATTAATAATAATTCAGTGGTTGATCGGGGAACTAATCATGCTTGTATCAATCGACTCAGAATTTCACCACCAACTCCCATTTCGTGGACACCCTGTATACCTATAAGAGGAAGCAGGGCACGACTATGCTCCGAAGCATAACATAGGGGTAAGCAGGACGCCATCATTCTCCCAACGAGAGAAAGCGAGAGCGAGAATGAAAACCGCCGTCAGCGCCGCTACTTGAGAACTATCAATGGGGGCAGTCCCCAGCAGAATCGGCACATATAATCCTTAAGAACTGTCCTTCTATGCACATCTGTCTTCGTTGGCACGACTGGAAGAAGTGGGCGTCCCTGCTTCGTCACGCGATAGCAGCGGCACGCAGTGGTGACGACGTGGCTAGAACTTTTAGCAATGAAGTAAGCCAGCAATATTGGCACGTAAAATCCTGAAGAACTGTCCTTCTATGTACGTTTGAATTCGTTGCTTTTCGTGCTATTTTCCCATACTCCCTTTTTTTCATACTTTACTCAAAATCGTTCACAATTACTTATTAATAATGGATACCCACGGATTTTTTCAAATATATGCAAAGGGATTATTTGATCGAAACAATATATAACCATATTCGGTAAATAACCTACGGTCGGTCATATGACCGACACGGCGATCGTGATTGAGCTTCGCGTACCCAGGTGGCGCAAGTCGAAACTCCGGCCAGGGAAGGCTGGTCATCCTACAATACTGGTTTCTTAATATTTTGAGAAAATACATCGAACATCACGTATCGTTTCGACAGAATTGTCTCAAACTGTTAATCGTCCGTGCTCTCTTATATTCACTGACAAAAACCCTTCGTTTTATTCACGCTGATAATCAATCTTCGCGTGAGGTACGCGTGATAAATGATGAAACCTGGATCGTATCGCGCGGCCTGGTTGCGTGCGCAAGCATCGCCCAGCTCTGGAATAAAGGGCACGAAGCAATAATCGAGCGCTGCGGATCATAAGCCTGCAAAATATTATGATTAAAGCCAGCCACGACGAAGTCAACGAGAAGTCAGTATAATGCGTGATAATAATGGTCAGCTCTTGATAGTATCCTGCCGGAGGAAATTGAAAACAGCGTAAACAGCGTAAATAAGGTTATCCCCTGTATCGTAAACGACGAATATGCCAATGATAACGCGCGTATCATTGGCGTGTACTCATAAGCGAATAGGTTATAATTTGTGACAGATCGCATCAGCGTTCAATTTCTCAAGCGTATAGTAGCTTGTAATTTGTCGCGGTTTGGGCTCAGACACCAATGGATGAAAAACTTCGAAATATATTTTTCGAATTTCCGTTTTTTTAATTCCACAAATCTGATGTCACGTCAGATTTCAACGTGGCAAATTTAATAACCTCAAATCGTGTATTTTCATATCAAAATAATACGATTTTCCAACCTAACCTAGAATAATACGAGAAATTCGACATCACTAATATTTGAAGCGACTGGTTGACACATTTGCAACGAGGATTCGACTGGATCGAATCGGATGAGAATATCGTTCGAGAAAAACGGTACAAACGTTAGGAAAACGTGGGCGTTATCAAATTACGAGATCGCGTGGTTACAAGCCCTCGTGCGAAAGTATTATATTGAAATGGTCGATAAATTACTCATCCTTCGGAAGCGGAGGATGGGTCTCGGGTAGGAGTAGTTAGTGGATGCTCGCGGTGCGCAGATAGCGCCACGAAAGGGCGTGAGAGAAGGCGCGAGACCAACGAGGGGTTGAGGTAACGTGACCCGAATTTAATGGAGGCTGTTGAATCGCTCGGATGCAGGCTCCTCCATCAGAGGTTATGGTGGTAGGCAGGGCTAGGAAAATACCACCGGAAATGCACTCCCGGGTGGTAGCTGCGAGAGAGTCATGGGTAATCGCCATCGCCTTATCCGTGATAACAACAACAAAAAATTGGGTCAACGTGTATGGGAAAACTGTATCCTGACGATGTTTGGTAAACAGAAGCGTTCCCTGGTGGACTGACGCCACTATTATTATCATATTCGAGATCAGCCTTCATTTTTGACTTTTAAACCCAGACAAATTTCGTTTTATTTGAAAAATAAAAACAAAAAGACTTGGCACTTTTTGAATTTCCTCGCAATATGTAATTTATAAAATTGCGTATGCCTATAATGTTTAAATAATTTGGGAAAATAACAGAGTTACTTTTAATGGACGGAAATTGTTTTTTTTTTTTTGCGTAGTTTCGTAATCGAATTAACGGATCCTAATAATATCAAATATTTTGACTGAATATAAAATCGTTGATTTTGAAACCGAAGAAATACTCGTTTCAATTGGTTTTTCGTTTTCCGCAGAGGAGCGCATGATTTTCGAACAATTTCAAGCTGAAAATTGTCTCGATCAATTTGAGTCTTTCAACGTAAGAGTCTCCGGGGAGGCGGACTCGACGGCTTGAAATCCAATACTGAGGAGCGGTTTCCGACCCGGTTGAACGCGACGCTTTTCTCAAAGCTCGATTCATATCCCGATATAACGATGCGACGTTTCGCTATCTTTTTATTCCGGCTGATACTCCTACGAAGCAAAAGCAAATTTTTCGTTGTTTCCGGAGAATCTTGATTTTCGAAAAATAATTTCAGCCCTTAATTAGAACGGTGGAAACAAAGGAACGTTTTGTATCGAACGAACACAAGCAAATATTCGAGAGCGATTAAAATTGAAAGTTTTCCAGCAGACCGGCGGGCTGCTGCGTTTTCGATTTTGGCACGATGCCGAAGTCCTTTTACCCGTGTAACTGCTCGTCGATTATTCGCGCAGACTCCTTCGAGCCTCAAGGGAAAATTCAAAATACCGTGCTCAAGGAGGGTCGAGCGTTTTATCGATGCACGCTCGAGGGCATTTCTTTAAATGCAAACGTATTCAGTAAAAGCAATTAAATTTAAACGACGTTGCGTAATTGCCCAATTGCAAGAAGAGTTAAACATCAAAAATTTTCATTTTTATCGATTAGTAAAAAATCGCACGGCGTGAACGTAGACAAAAATCTGGGTTCGCTCAAAATCGTAATTTCTGTCCATTCATACCGTGAATATACCAAGTTTTCTCGACAGCGATAAATGCTACGAATTTGCTCGAATCAGTATTCACGAGCGGGGTCGTTCGTCGCAGTTATCTTGCTTTTTCTAGAAATTAATCCGTCACCGATATTCCGGCAATTATTAACCTCAGTAAAGCTGAAAAATATAAGTGGAAGTTCTTCATCGGAGAAAGCTGAAAGGCCGAGCGGATATCGGATGGGTTTCGAGCGCAGCTGGTAATAACCACGGCGGGGAGTCCAACAGCAATACTGCGATAGTGATAAGTCAGATAATTTTGCTAATCTCGTAAGTATATTATAAAAACCCGATTAATAAAGACAATCTTTATAATTAGCACGTATCGTTTGTTTCGAGAAAATATCAATGTTCGCTCAATCCTTGACAAAAGAAAAGATCGGTCGATGGGTCGTAGCGCTTAACGAGAGTGAAGAGGTTAGGAACCGTTGGCGTACACGGTGGCGTACGCGACACTCGACCTATACGCGTACGCGTCGGTTGTATTCCGTCTGTGTACTTATGATTTTGGTCTCTGGTGTGCAGGGAGGAGCCCTCGAGGCGAGCGTAAACTTTGAGTTTCGCGTAAACATTAAAGCGAATATAACACGAGAAGAGCTCGTCGCGCCGCCCTAAAATACTGGAACTTCGGCGAAGAGAAACCGCGGAGCGGTGGCGCGTGTGTCGCGCACCGAAGGTGGACGGTTTTCCTCGTATGACGAGCATCAGCCTTAGTCCAGGCAATGTGTTACGCAGAGCGGCGCGGGGGAGGGGGGGGGGGGGGGGTCGGGCGTCCGCCCGGCGCACGGGCCCTCGGGCGGGGGCGCACCCCGCAAACAGGGGTTGTTCGGGATGCTGAGCTCGAGTGCGCGTGCTCGGCTCTCGTCGGCCGTTCTCGAGCTTCTACGTCGATCTCTGCGGGGGCAGCAGCGGATAGTCGCTCCAAGAGATGCTGACTACCCCCGCCGCCCTTCTCGACCGAACGCGGCCGGTCGTTTCTCTCCCTGCGCCTCTGGTGGCGGTCGACGCGACTCCCCACCCTTACCGAGCCGGCGCCGCACGTCCGCGAAGTGGTGGAAGGCGCGCGCGACTGCGCCGCCACGCACGGTTCGTTCCCACTCCACACGGATGCGCGGAGGCGCCGATCTTACCTCCCTGTTCATCAGTTTAGCACGCACCAGCCGTGTACACACGCGTTTGTCGCTGCGTTCAACGGAGACTTCGGGAATCGGAATTTCGTCTGTTGTGGTTGTTAAGGAGTTAAAAAAAGGATTAGGACGGTGACTGAATTTGTTTGGTGAGTTAGACAAGCCTAGAATAACGCATCGGACAAACGGGAAGAAAAATACACTTTTCGAGGATGTACTTCGTTTACAGATAATTCGCCAGTATCACAGGCAAGTGCTTTTTTTTTCGGTGCTCTGTTTTTTTTTATCGTCGCGGGAGGGAAAGAAGGGAAACGTCAGTGCGTGTCGAGGCAGTCGAACCTACGTGTGTTTCACGCTGGATATTTGACGAGGATTCGATGAAAACAGATTTTACGTGTGCTAACATTTTTTAACAATATGCGGTTGAACGCCTCATCCCGATCGTACGAGGATATCTCGTAAACTGCTTCACCGTTTACGTTACGCACTGTCGGCGGTTCTTTTTATTTACGATAGGTTCGGTTTTCCGTTGGATTTCTCGTTCGGGTTTTTGATACGTATGAAAAAAGGGGGATGGATCTGTATTCGTAGTGGTATTGCGCGTGTTCGGGGTGCCGCGAATGGTTGTTTCTCGGGACAAATAGAGAGCCCGGTTGATAGAACTCGCAGCATGTGGTTATCGGGTACAAGCACGTGAAGTTTTCTCGTCGTGATCGATCGACCGATGTGCCAACCAACCCCCACCCTCGTTTTTCTTTGTCGCTCGACGGAAGGATAGCTCTATCCCGCGTTATCGGTTTTCCCGTGAGTGTTCCAATTGGAATCCCGACGTACGCCCTCTTTCGCGATTTCATCGGGATATCGGGACCTCGAGGGTAACGGAAACTCAACTCAACGTGTATAATTTTGTCCAAGTTCGCGAACTCGCCGTTTCCTCGTCCGGTGGCACTTTTTTTCAAAGATTTTTTTTCGCGACGGTACAGCTCTTAGTTCCGCGGCGGCGCCACTGTCGCACCCGGCACGATTCCTCGCCCGAAACACCACCCCCCCCCGATACCACGTGATTATTTCTAACGGTCAAATTACGACGCAATTCGCGCGCCATTAGAGTTTCATCGTTAATCCGCGTATACACGAGTGAATCGGTGATCGTTTTTATCGCTAATCCGACAACGAGTTTAATCCTCAACATTTCGCGTCTTTTCTTAATCTTTTATTTACATCGGGCGGCGGGTAAATGTGCGCGAAGAACGAACGTGACTCGAGCGGGGTGGCGATTCCACGGATGCGTTCACAACGGGAGCCAAACGATACGCCCGCGAAGTGTCGCAAACGCCACGAGTGACCGCCACGAAAATGTGTTGATACGCCCACGTACGGTGCGAAGCCTCACGCGAACCGAGCTTCTTCCCTTTTTTCTTGGAACTCGCGCGAAAAGGCGGTTGTCCCAACGGTTTTTTATCGTACGTTTTTGAGGATAAAAACGAAGTGACCAATATCTACGGTGCAATAAAAACAACAACAACGTCAACAACAATAATAATAATTATTATTATAAAGTGAAAACGGTATCGCGCTATTCGTTTTATCGCTATTTCCAGTTTTATTTTCATTATTTAAAATTTCGACTCGGTTCTCTTAAATTTTTGCAAACGTTTCGAGTGTGATCGAGTGCCGGTGAATTTCCGTATGTCGTGGGGGTTACTCGCTACGACTGCACGGGAAGTTCGAAAAGTAACCGCCAGGTTAAACATCTCGTTTTTGTTTGCATAATTGTGGATGATCGTGCGCACAATGGTGTTTACGAGGACGAGGAAATCTCGAAACCAGTCGAGGAACGTTTCCATCATGGAAAAGCTGATTCTGCTCGTCGCGACACTCTGCGTCGTCATTCCATCAGGTAAACTTAAACATTTAATCAAATAACGAATAATCATTTCATACTGATTTTCGTATTCCACGTTTTGCACGGACACGGAGTTTGCATCGTTGATACGAACAGCTTACTCTCGTCCATTGTTTCGATTCTTTTGTAGCCATTTTTCGCTCCCCAAATATCGCTTCAAGGTTTTCACGTTTTTTTTTTTTTTTTTTTTTTTTTTTTTTTTTTTTTTTTTTTTTTTTTTTTTTTTTTTTTTTTTTTTTTTTTTTATTATTTTTTTTTTTTTTTTTTTTTTTGTCAAACATATATGTTTTTTAAAATTGAAATTTTTAGAATTCAACAGCCGAAAAATATCGAGCATTCCGGATTTCTGTTTCCAATAAAATTCTCCTTGATTTTTTCTTCCTTTGAAATTCAACGCGGAAAAAAAACGCCGGAAATTGTAAAATTCATGGAATTTGTATTTTTCAATGAAAATCAAACGCGGGGGAAAAAAATCGCTTGAAAACACATCGCAGCGACAGTGTCGAAGCTCGCAACGTTCGCAACGAAAACGATTGTTTTTTTTTTTTTTATTATCAATATTTTTTTTGTGCAGCCGTTCGAAGCGGCGACAATCGTGCAATCATTTTTATCGAGTTGACGTTTACATCGTTGATACTCAACGATTTTTCTTCAACTCTCTTTATATTCAATTATTCATTATTATTCAATATTAAATGATGCATAGCCGATTCCTTCGAAATTACCGAATTGAAAAATTTATCAAAACCGATTAGAAGAATTACCGGATAAGAATATTATTTCCAATATAGTCGAAAAGTCCAAAAACGATTTTATTTCGTTTCCAAAATTTGCCATAATCGATACGAGAGGCGCGAAAAGTAATTCCAGCGTTTATTCGATTTTTCATTACGTAATTTTCAATATGAAGCGAAGAGAAAACAAAACTTTGAAACGTTCTTCGTTTTCGCGAACGCGGAATGGTGTACGAGTTGTTTATTCGGGGTGTTTATTGATCCGTTGGCAAAATGAAAAGTGCTCGTCTCGTCTTCCATCAAGGTTATCCGGGTGTAAAAAGAGTGCGAGAGAAAACGTTGAAACAGAAAGAAAGAAAATCCGCGAGTGGTGGGGCGGTGCGGAGAGAAAAAATGCACATCGGGGCGAAGGGACCGACGAAACTTTACGACTCGATACTATCACCTGTAAAAAAGCATTTTACGGGAGTACGGATATAAAATGTTGATGCACGTGTGTGTAGTCAAGATATTCCGTCTCAAGTGTATACGTGCTAAATTGCACCAACTGGGTATCAAATTTAAACAGAGGAAAGAAACTCTCGTGGAATAAATGTCGAATATATATATATATACATATATGTATATATATTTATAATTTCTCTTTTAAATATTTTTATTTATAGAATTTAATTAAAAAAAAATTAATTCAAATAATTTAATGAATATAATTAAATAAAATTTAAACCGAGAAAATAAAGTCTCGTGAAAGAAAACGTTCTTTCCTTTTTTTAAATTTTATTTATTTATATTAATTAAGTTAATTAAATAAAATTTTTTATTTATTAAATTCAATAAATAACAATATTTTACAGGGAAATAATATGTATATATGTATATATATATATAGATACATAGATTTTAAATAAAAAACGTAAATGTTCGGTACGATCGACGTCGCAACAGCCCGTATACTCGTACGCGTGGCAAACGAGAGTTTTCCAGATCCGTATATCGCGGCTGAGTATGCACCTGCTGTTTCGCGCTAGTTTTATAAAACGCGTGGGTGAGAGGGTTATGACAATCCGGGAGCGAGCGCAGCGAACACGCAACGCGGTGTATCCGCCACCATATCCGTCGGTATTAGGAAAGAAAAGTGAGCGAAGAAAACAGTAGGAACGTACAGTAGGAGCTCAATTACGAGAACGCGTATCCGCTGTTTCAACCTCGGAGATAAGTGTTGCATTCATGCGGGAAATAATTGTTAAATAAAGTTCATTATTCATTAATAATTCAATTTATTTTATAATCGTGTTCACTTTATTTTATAAAATAAAATTAATTATTAATTAAACATTCACGTTATTTTGTAAAATAAAATTAATTATTCATCGGAAATTCACTTTATTTAATAATTATTTCGTGCGTGAATCTAATTTTTTATTTCCGATAAGAGCAATCTTATTCTTTTTTAAAATTGCTATTGAACAAAAATTTCAATAATTTTTACTTACGCTATATTTTTTGGAACAAAAAAAAAAATTTTTTTTCGCGTTTTGCTCAATATTTGATAAAGAAAATAAATAAAAAATAATAAAAATTAAAAAACGACTGTTTCCTCTCGAAAAGTATATTCCAGAAATAAGCCATGATTTTTGGAGATATTTCAATGAACAATTCTGGGTGCGGTAGCTCGATGACAAAAGCTCGTGAACCCGGGATCGAGGTGGCCCGAATATTTTCGCTTTTCTCACCAATCGAGAATGCACTGTAATCCGGATGTTCGTGAGGCTCTCGGTCCTCCGGGAGGTAGACATTTGCCGGAAACTTTTGTAGGAAAGTTAGCTTTTATAGCGTCCAAATCCCCCGGATGAATTACCGGAACGTAAAATTTGCCGGTTTCTCACCGTAGACAACGAGAAGGTTGCGTTCCCGGGAGTTCTCGCTGTTTGCGTTAGGGAAAACTCTGAAAGAGCTTTTCGGTGAGGGAATTTTCTTCGGAGGTAAAAGACTCGGCGTTCGCGTCGAAAAAAAAAAGAAAAAAAAAAAAAAAAAAAAAACAAATCGATTAAATCTCCGCGAGTTATTCAACCGGGAAAATCGGCTTTCGATCTTCCTTGCGTGGCCTACTTTTCGCAAAGTAAATGTATTCAACATTGATGCGTACCGGAAGTGGTACGTTGGTCGGATTATCGGCTACCGTGAAACCAAAGAGACGAAATCGATTATCCGATTCCATTATTACTCGTGTAACAAACCAGGCAACTTCGAAATTGAATATCTCGAAAGTATTGTTGCGACCTTGAAACAACAATCGACGAATCCAAACGAAAATAAACGATTCGTGATTTCTCCAAATGTTTTCATCGCCGTTTTCTTTTTCTGTTTTTCGTTTTGGTGATTTTTTTTTTTTTTTTTTAAGAAGAAATGTTGGATTTTGATTCGTTTGGGTTCGTTTGGGTTCGTTTGGAAGAAGCGCGTTTTGGAATTTAGCTTGAATAAAACGAGGATTCGCAAACGCCAAATAAACGGTTGTAAATTGTCGCGTCGATCGTTACGACTAATATTTAACCGATATCCTTTTATTTCTCCGGTTCATTGCTGTCTCAATGATGCATGAAACGGAACCGACCTAATATCTCCGTCAGGGACAAGTGTTTGATCAGTTTCACTCCGTTCTCTTGTCCCAACCTTCTTTTTTTTTACCGATGAAAGATACGAGCTTTGTATCCGTATGAATGAATTCTACCAACTATATATATATATATATATATATATATATATTTGTTTTATTCGAATCAATCGCGTACGTGTTCCGAAGCGAACCCGGATCTCCCCTGTTTTTCTAAAACACGAAGAGATTTTCCACTGCTTAACACTAATCGACGACAGTGTCGTTTTTTATTTTATCTTTTTTTGAATTTTTGTTTTTCCAGGATCAAAGTCTCGAAAAACGAGCAACTTTTTATTGATCGACTTTTTTTCCGTTAGTGACTTTTTTTTTATTAATCCGTAATTATTAAAACGACTAAAAAAACAGTTTTTTTTTTCTTCTAACTTTTCGGTCGTGACAAGGATAACTGGCGACGGAACGGCATCGAGAATAAAAGCTGTAGAATTCGGATTTGGGTGAAAACTGCAACGCGTTGGATGTATCACTCGAAGCTAATAATTACGAAGTGCTTTATTTTCCAAGGAGTATCATTCGTTATTATTACTCCCTGGAATCTCTCGATCATCCTCGCGTTTGGATCGTTCGTATTAAATCGCTTGATCAATCGGCGATCGCACTCACGAGCTTGAGTAAATTTAACGTGCGCGCGCATCGGCCAATATATATATATATATATATATAGATTGTACGTGTTCGCTTTTTAACTCTCCACACCTCGCTGGTTGGCGTTCCGTATGTGTCGAGCCTGAGGCACTTTTCACCCTCTTCCTTCCGTTTCATTTTTACTCGTACCGCGGACGCGGATGAGCATACCGAGAGACATACGTATAGGTATCTCCTCTTTTACCACCTTCCCTCTCCCACTTTTCTTCCCTTCCTCAATATTTCTCTCTCTCTCTCTCTCTCTCTCGTTTTCGTCGTTCCGGCAACAATGCGACGGTGAATACGAAAGTGACGGTTCTCGAAGGTGAATGCACCTGTCCATCCAACCGGCATTAATGATTCAACGACTGATATCGTTCGATCGAAATGGATATCCGATTCGTGATCGGTCACTTTCATATACCCGGTATTCGATGCAACTTGAAGTTTCTCTCGTCACTTGATTTTTTCCGAGGTTCCCGGTTTTCGTGAATTTTTGAAATATCTTTAACGATTTTTGTCTATTTTGGAAATATCGTTGATTGTTTTTGTCTATTTTGGAAATATCGTTGATTGTTTTTGTCTATTTTGGAAATATCGTTTATTATTTTTGTCTATTTTGGAAATATCGTTGATTGTTTTTGTCTATTTTGGAAATATCGTTTATTATTTTCGTACTTTTTGGAAATATCGTTAACGATTTTTTTGTCTATTTT
>JAPYZI010008533.1:0-10539 GCA_030523105.1 Ophioninae sp. A BG-2022a
GATTCGATCTTGAAAGAGTCGAGTTCGTCGTTGGAAATATTGAAAAAATACTTAACCCAAACAAACCCAAACCAAAAAAGCAATGATGGATAAAAATCAGTAAAAATTGACGCCCCCCCCCCAACGTGTTTGGGGATTCCGCGATTCCAGGTTAATAAATCAATCTTCCAGTGTGTTCGTCGTTGGTAATATTGAAATAATGCTTAACCCAAACAAACCCAAACCAAAAAAGCAATGATAGATAAAAAATCAGTAAAAATTGACGTCCCTCCCCAAACCCGTTGAAAAATAAAAAATACGAAAAAATGTATTTCTCCAAAGAACCCATGATTGATAAAAATCATTGATAATTGAGCGCCCCCCCCCCCCCCCCCCTTTCCGGAAACAGATCGAAGGATAAAAATGAGAAAAAATTGATTTCTCCCAAGATCGTTTCAGCAGCGTTACCCCCGCGATCCTTTGAACTCGTTCGAAGGTATTTTCGATGGGAGGGTTGTCGAGAAACGGCGATCGAGCACCGACTGTGCGCTTGGACCAACTTTACCCTCATATTCGAAATACCAGTCGCGTCCTCAAAGCCCCCGCCGCCCGCGGAACGTTCTTTCGCGTAAAAGTTTTTCTATTTATAGAGGGGGTGTTTGCGGTCGATACCGCGTGTCACGGAGCGCATACTTTGCACGCAGCCCCCCTCCCCCCCCCCCCCTCACCCGCCGCTCCATCCCGCCTCATCCTTTTCCCTCTGCTACCTCGAAATTTTCTCTCCAACTTCGAAGCTCGGCGGTTCCGAAGGATCCTCCGGAAATCCTCTTGGAAAGAATTTTCCTCGTCGCTTCAGCCATTGTCGTGTAGACTCGGGCGTGTTCTCTCTCTCTCTCTTTCGGTTCGTACTCCGTCTCGAACGCAATTTCCGCTCGCCGAGACTCGATCCCGAGGATCCTTCGATACTCGCGTTCGCGGGGTGATAAAGAGAGACGGAATTCTCGATGCCACGACGAATAGGCCAATTTCTCGTTCAAGGGCGGAGGGGGGGGGGGAGGTAGGGGAGGAGGAGGAGGTGAGAGATTTGTTTTTTTCTTCTTTCGATACTTTTTTGGTAGCCAGTTTCAGCTTTTCGAATTGGTTGCGCGATGAAGAACGTATCCAATGAAAGCTGGCTTTGACAATGAACGATTTGTCGATTTCGCGAGCCTAAACGTCAAAATTTCGAGCAACGATTGTCCGAGTGACTTAGAAACAGCCAGACGGGTCTGTCATCTATTTCTGTACGTTATCACGGATGTGGATCCCTGGAAGAGTCCTCAGGGACGGCTCAAGGAAAACAGAAGTAACCAGACACATGATCCCTGTCGTGTGCCAATTTGGTACGTCCGCGCCGTCTCTCGCGTTCAACGCGAGACGACAACGATTCTACTGGGAGAAGGCCCGGCTTTTCCATCAGGAAATGATTATTTTACCAATATTCCGATGAAAGATCGCTGGAGGGTACGCAAACTCGGCCAGACTAGGATTAGAACTTCAAGTTTTGGTTCGTTCGGATTAGCGATCTAAGTTTGGGTTTGTTTGGGTTAGTACTCAAGTTTGCTTGGATTTGTTCGGATTGGCGCTTCAGGTTTTGGTTTGTTTGGGTTTGCATGCCGAAGTTTAGGTTTGCTTGGATTTGCGTGCCAAAGTTTGGGTTTGTTTGGGTTTCCATGCGAAAGGTTGGGTTTGTTTGGATTTGCGTGCCAAAGTTTGGGTTTGTTTGGATTTGCGTGCCAAAGTTTGGGTTTGTTTGGGTTGACATTTCGAAGTTTGGGTTTGTTTGGGTTTGCATGCCAAAGTTTGGGTTTGTTTGGATTTGCGTGCCAAAGTTTGGGTTTGTTTGGGTTTCCATGCCAATGTTTCTGTTTGTTTGGGTTTCCACGCCAAAGTTTGGGTTTGTTGGGGTTTCCGGGCCAAAGTTTGTTTGGGTTTCCATGCCAAAGTTTGGGTTTGTACGGATTTGCATGCCAAAGTTTGGGTTTGTTTGGGTTTCCATGCCAATGTGTGGGTTTCTTTGGATTTGCAAGCTAAAGTTTGGGTTTGTCTGGATTTGCATGCCAAAGTTTGGGTTTGTTTGGCTTTCCATGCCAAAGTTTGGGATTGTTTGGGTTTGCACGCCAAAGTTTGGGTTCGTTTGGATTTGCATGCCAAAGTTTCGGTTTGTTTGGGTTCCCATGACAAAGTTTGGGTTTGTTTGAGTCAGTACTCGAAGTTTGACTGAATTTTTTTGGGGTTTGTTTGGGTCAGCACTCGAAAATTGGGTTTGTTTGGGCTTAAGCTGACTTCATCGATCACCCTGGAACCGACACGCTTAACGTGAAAACATCGCTGGCTCATTGAAGCTGGATTGACCTAGTCTCTTGGATTCGATCGTCGTGTAAGTGCGTTTATGCAACGACGCGTTATCCCTGGTTCGTTCCGTGTACGTTACCACGCGTACATTCGTAATGGGGTTTCGTGGGCGGCGGTGGCGTGTATGAATGAGCCGAGTTTCCGCGTTCGGTGTACGTGCAGCAGGAAGGCGCAACGAATCGGCAACTCCACGCGAGACAATGCCATCGAACGATTCGCCTCCGCTCTCGTTGAGAAACACGATTCTTCATTCCACGATGCATACGCATCGAACGATACACGATAAAGCTTTTTTTCCCATTTGCGGGATGATGCACACCCGTTCCTCAATTAACCGACGACGCCTCCATCCTCAATCTTCCTCAGACGCGAAACGGTTTATCGTACACTTGTATTGTCAGCCAATTTTTTTTTTTAAATTCCCTCTCCCCATTGTGGCAATGTCCCAAAGTTGGACTTTCGACATTATTAATTACGAATTCATCAATATTCATTTTTTAATCATTTAAAAAGATAAGGTAAATCATTTAATGATTTATTCGTCAGAAATCAATCGCACTTTTTCAAATCAATTGTTTAACTATAAATATTTTTCAATCTATTTTTGTATTATTAATCTATAAATAATATATAAGAAATTAATTATTATTTATAGATTATTAAAAAATCATTTTGCATCGCCAATTAATTTTGTGCTTACTCGATAATCACACATTTGTAATCACGTGTTTATCAAGTAAGCATAAAATTAATTGGCGATGCAAAATGATTTTTGAATAATCTTTAAATAATAATTAATGTCTCATTAATCGATTTCTTTATTCATTAATAATAGAATATTAGTAACTACTTGATATTAATAAACAAATAAATCGATGATTTAATAATAATGTATAATTAATAATGATCGAGAAATCGAAAATAAATCCGTCCGGACTATTTTAAAATGGATTAGCCAAAGTCGTTTTTAAATTTCGACCAAACTCGTAGCAGTTTTGTCGTGATCACGAGTAGACTTTCAAAGTGTGATTTCAGAACGAAACGTTGGACCGTTCTCCCCTTCAAACCGAGTTCAACCTCGAGGGAGGAAAATATTTTCCAAAGAACTTTTCGGGTGCTCCCTAGCCTCTAAAAAGTAATAAAAAAAAATATGTAAAAAAAAAGAAGCTTGAAACGACCGAAATAATAATATTTAACGATAATGTTGTTGTACGTAGGGGCGTCCTTGGAACGTCTCTCGAGTTTGTAATCTCGCATTTTTTCCCCGATGTTTCGACGATACGGTTACCGCGTAAAGACGACTATTAAAGACGATGGAAGAGGGGGGAGAAGGAGAAAAATAACGGCCTCGCGTGACTCGTTTCAAGTTCAACATTCGTTGAGAAAAATGTGCGTCCCGGTTAATGCCACGTGAGGAGAGTACGACGATTGTATCGATCCTGGACGAACTCCCAACACGGTTCGATATTCCAATCCGCGAATCATTCGGATACGAAATTATTATTGTTTTTTTTGTTTTCTCTCAAGGTCGAGACAAGGTCGAGACAAGGTCGAGAGGTCATCAAAATCGTGTCAAGGCTGTCGAGCTCTTCGTCAATTTCTCCCCCTTGTTTACTCCCGCTCTCTCGTAATTATTCATCCGTCACTTCCGAAAGAAAACAGTAGCTCTTCTTTTTTTCTTGTTTTTTTTTTTTAAATTTATTTTTATTATTATTTTTTTTTAATTGCACGAAGGGCCAAACGTATGCGAGGCTCATCCGTCTAGCTGACGTTTCTTATCGTATCTCGTACACGATAATTAATCGTCACGAATCACTTCCCCCCCCCGGCCTCCCCCTCGTCCCGCGATGTTTGCGCAATCTTTGTTCTTTCCGGGGGCCTTGGATTTTTCGTGCCCCTAATGGGGTCGTCCGTGAAAGCCGATGAACACGAGGGGTGAAGTCTCTTTTTTCTTTATTTTTTTTCTCGATTTTTCTTCTCGCTCGGCATCTCGTAGCCTCAGACCGTAACTTCCGCCTTCGATCTATTTTATTTACGTCACTGTTCTTAGCGTGTACACAACGATGTTTACTCCATCACCTACGAGGCTTTCGATCCAAAATTGGCACGAGTTTTCTTTCCTCCCTGAGCCTCCCGAACCTCCCAGTGTCCTCCAGCAACCTCCTCCCCCCCCCCCCCCCCCCCCCCCCCCCCCCCCCCCCCCCTCCCCCCCCCCCCCCCCCCCCCCCCCCCCCCCCCCCCCCCTGTAATTTGTAATTAATAGTAGCGGATTAATTACTCGTGTAATTCGTGGTTTGGGATGTATTACATATTGCCGTTAATGTAACTGTTTAATTGGTTATTTATAATCCATTGATTAATGAATATTGATAGCTATCGTAATTCTTCATTGGAATAATTGATTAATAATTGGTAATTAGTAATATTGGATGATCCAGTAATAACAATGAATTATAACGGTGGACAAATGACTGATGAAACAAGTGAATTTGTTCGTGACGTTTCGTTATTAATAATTGTTAATTAATCGCTAATGGGCGCCTTCCACACAATTATTCAAATTATTATCTTATTAATGATAATGCATCAATGACCAAATATTAATAAGAAATTTCTTTCTTTTTTTTTTCTTTTATCGAATCCCTTACGAAAGAAAAATGGGAGTCACCCTATTGTGCGTTTATTTAGTCCCTCGTTTTCGAGAAAAACGAATATTTCGATGGACGCAGTGTGCCAGAAGAGATTTTTCTTTTTGTCTTACTCGTTTTTTTTTTTTTTTATTTTTTTTTTAGTTTAATGGGAGAAAAGCTGACAATAGTGTTGGCTGTGTGGAAGACGACCATTAGCGAGGCTGTTTGCGAACTCCAGTGCACTAGAGCGGGCACGATTCTCGCAAGCTCGCGCGGTACTTCATCCCGAAAGTTGACCTCGCCGAATCGGAGACCCGACTCCTCGCTAGGACCACCACTTTTCACATCCGTTCGAGCGCTCTTAAACTCGTCCTGTTTCTAGCGGATTCCTCGACATCGGGACTTCCTCTTTCATTGGGAAAATCAGTCGGGAGTTATCACGAATTCGGAATTAACGACAAGCGAACCCAAACGAACCGAAACGAACTTCAGGACTTTCCGGATGACGAAGATGACCTCCGGGACCATGTTACGGGTCATCCGTCATCATCATCAACATTATTGTTCGATATTTAGACGTACGTCCTTCGTTTGACCTTGAAATCAACGAACTAGAACGAGGAGGGGAGATTCGCTGATGGGGGGGATTGGTTTAAACAATATATTTGGTTTGTGGGGTGAGCGGATATAACTCCACGCAAAACATATTTACCGAGTCGCGCGACTAGTCACAGCTTGTACACGCTCGTCGGGCCATGCGACGGGTATAACAGCTCGCGGACAATCCCGCAGATATTACGCTACTTCTGGCTACCTCCAGCCACGAGAGGCAATCGATATTCCTCGGCCGTTCGATATTTCGTGACAAGGCCGCAACCACGACCCTTCTGCATTATTGATGCCGTACGGACGCGTTCATGAAACGGAATGTTTTCCCGCGACGTTTCTAAAACGCCCTCCATTATTTCCTGGTACTCGAATTATGGGACGATTCGCCTGATGAATCTTCAGGCCCCCGAGTTTGGGTTTGTTTGGATTTGTTTGGGTTTCTGGGTTGGAGATTTCTAAAAATCCGTGCACTCGGTACTGAAACTCGAATGATGGAACGATTCGCCTGATGGATCTTCAGGGCGTCAAGTTTGGGTTTGTTTGGGTTGGAGATTTCTAAAAAGCCGTGCACTCGGTACTGAAACTCGAATGATGGAACGATTCGGCTGATGAATCTTCAGGCCCCCGAGTTTTGGTTCGTTTGGATTTGTTTGGGTTTCTGGTTTGAAGATTTCTAAAAATCCGTGCACTCGGTACTGAAACTCGAATGATGGAACGATTCGCCTGATGAATCTTCAGGCCGCCGAGTTTGGGTTTGTTTGGATTTGTTTGGGTTTCTGGTTTGAAGATTTCTAAAAAGCCGTGCACTCGTTACTGGTACTTTAATGATGGGACGATACGATTCCCCTGATGAATCTTCAGGGCGTAAATTTTGGGTTCGTTTGAGTTTCCAGTTTGAAGATTTGGATAATTATTTGTATTGTTCGTTCGTCAAAGAAATATGGAATAGGGAAATATAATACTGAGTATTGATAATTACGAGTCGTAAGTTAATTAATGAAATTGTCGAATATGAAAAAAAAAAAAAACATTCAAGTTTGAGGTTTGGTTATATTTTTTGTAGGCCTTGAATATTTGATCGTTAGAATCAACCAGAGACGGAAAATCAGAGCGTAAAAGAAAAAAAGAATGGACTAGTCCATTTGTTTGGTGAGATGATTGAGCGAAAATCGATCGCTGGACTGGTGCATGTACGCGGTGTGTAGAAAGGAGGGAAAACACTGGGGAATCGATGACGCTCCGCGAGTTAGTTACCCATCAAGTTCTCGTATGACACCGGATGTTTTCAGGTGTATCGCGGTCGCCTCCCGTCACCTGCATTACTGGACAGCGATATGTCAAAATCGAAGGGATAACGGTATTCTCATCGCGAGAATATCAATCATTAGATACACTGACATAATGGGTCGCTCGTTAAAACGCTCGCAAACAAACACACGGACGGTTTTTTTTACCTGTAACAGGTTGGAAACGCTTTGAAACAACAAAATGAAAAAAAAAAAGGGGAGACAACATACCTCTTGACGTAACGTCTCCATCGAGAAAAAAAATTACGTGGGTGCATCAACATGCATTTTGTAAAAAAAAAAAAAAAAAAAAAAAAAGTAGAATTTCATATTTTTTATCGGCCAGCGATAAGAGTTCTTCCGAGCAATGTATAATTATGAAAAAAATCGTCGAGGCTGTACAATGTTCGTACTCACGAATAAAAAAAAGTTTCACGAAATCGAACGAATAGTTTCCGAGATATTAATTATCAAACTTCATCGTTCATCGTCAAAGCTGATTTTGTGTTTGGGTTTGTTTTGTTATGTTTTTTTTTTTTTTTTTTTTTTATATATATATCGGCTTTTGCAAAGTGTATTTGTTTGCGAGGGTCGTTTCGTTTATTGTTTATCGAAAGCGAGCATAAAACAAGGTGAACGGAAGATCAGTTTTGATCGAGCCATCGCCCGATGAAACCTAATCGAGTTCGATTGATGTTGTCGGAGGGTAAAATTGATTCGGCCACGGACGACAAATCCTCGTGGCATCGAACGTTCGTGCGAACAAATGCTCCAAACGCGAAAGACTTTATTTATCGGGGCGTTACGAACGAATTCTTCTTTAGAGGCAGGAGGTGAAGGAGTGGCCTTACGATAAATTGAACGTGCGCGATTCAAGTGCATATCGACTCGAGCGGCAGGCTTACCCGGAATGAGGCCTTCGACGGGTAACTTTTCCGCTTCTCTAACGTTTCTCTCTTTTGTCCCTCGACCGAGCTCGTATACTCCTATATCGGGATCGTGAAATTTTTATCAAGACATCACGGATGTGCGCCGTGGCAATCCCTACGAACGGAGAACACATTTTTTCTTTTTCCGTCTCGGTCCGAAACCCTAATTTTCGTTTTCGCGATCAATCTTCGAAAAAACGATAGTTCCTCCGTCATTTTTTATTTTCGAACGTTGGTTAATGGATTCGTTAAGGGGTTAGTTTACTCCGAAAGTTGAAGAAAATTGGTCAACGCAAATAATATGTTTGGGTTTGTTTGGGTTTGGAAAGTCAATGCCGCAGGCTCGTGTCGATGTATTTTTATATCTTGGAGACGAATCCACCATTTAATTCGCCTTCAACTCTCCATTTTTAGGAAAAAATGTCAAAATAATATTCTCGAAAGGTTTTTTTTGCGTTTTCTTAGTTCAATTTCGTACTTTCGACGAAAACTCGGGCGTATTCGTAATCGGCGGAAAATTTCCGATTAAATAGACACTTTCAAGAGTTTAAAAAGGACAAAAAAAAGTTTTCGACTTCCCCGGCCAGTTTCCCGGAATCGTGAAAATCACGAAATTTCAAGAGGTCGTAGAGTGAGCTCCTTTTGAGCTATGGACATTCATTGCGGGGGGTTGGAAAAGCTTTTTGCCTAACTTAAATAATGGCGTTGGATTCGTATCGATATCTCTCATAGTTTTCCCGGAAAGTCCACTTGAAAAATCGCAAAAAAAGAAAAATCATCGGAACTTAATAATTAAAAAAGCATTTTGAAGGGAAAATCATAACGAAGAGATTGAGCCTAGAGTGGAGTGCCAAATCCTAAAGGAAAAAAAGTTATCCATGATTGAGTGAAAAAACTTATTTCCTCCAAAAATCCAAAAAAAATTTGGATTTTTAATATATTTTTTATTGGTCCATTTCAATGAAATGTCATCCCTGAGCACGAATCTACCATTAATTTCCCCCAAAATCGAACATTTCTATGAAAAAACGTTTTTTTTTTTCTATTCCGAAATAATTTAGAGGTTCTATCCAATCGAATTTTCAGCTGATTACGAACATCATCCAATTTTCGTCGAAAGCACTGCATATATCAATCAATTCAGAATACGAATGACTTTCCGTCACGTGACACTCCGTATGTGCTCGTAACGTCCGACGAATTTCCCCGGAATTAAATCCGAGTTTGCACCTGCGTAAAAACGTCACGACTCTTCCATTTCTGTAATCTTTCTCTCGTCTCCGCGCAAATTCAATCTGCACGCGTTCGTCGACGCAAATATCTAATTACTCTCAGCAAAGGGATAAAAACATGATAAAAATATGAGGCGAGAAAAATGGCAAAATAATAAATAACGCGCCGACGTATCATAACGTAATTAACGTTTTTTTTTTTCCATGGCAACGCCAATCTCCAAAAAAAAAAACTTTTTTTCGTATCGTCGAAAAATAATCGCTGCAAGGGACAAGGTAATCCCGAACGTGTTTTCATTCTTACTTCTCGTTTACATCGGGAATATTTAACCGTGCGGGGTTCGCGTGTGAACAACCGCGGAGCGAGTAAGTCCTACGTATCATTACGATCGTACGAGCGAACTCGTATGCATACGCGAATTGCTAGCGGAGGAGATATAACAGGGACATTTTTTTTTAGTCCCGACCGTGTGCGAATGAAAAAGTAGGTTGACGCGGAGGGCCGGTTTTCAATGATGCCAAATGTACGTGTGAATCGTGAAAAAAAAAGATGTATGGAAAGGGACGAGAGCTAAATATAGAGACGAGAGATATGTAATTATATAAAATATTTATATATTTTATAAATATAGAAAATATAATATTTATAATATATTATATATTATATTTTCTATATTTATAAAATATTTGAATATTTTATATAATTATATATCTCTGTATATAATTATATAAAATATTCAAATATTTTATAAATATAGAAAATATAATATAATATAATATAATATATTATAAATATTATATTATATTTTCTTTATTTATAAAATACATTAATATTTTATATAATTATATATCTCTCATGTATATATTTTTTAGCACGATATATATATATATATATATATATATATAATATTTATATATTTTATATAAATATATATCTCTCGTCTATATATATTTTTTTTGCACGATATATACATACATGTGGCGTTATTGAAGTTATATATACACACACATATATATATATATATATATATATAGATATATATAAATATAACGAAGCGGTCACACGAAAGCGAGAAAATCAATAGCAGTCGTTAGGACATTGCAAGTGAATGCACTTTTTCCTCCGTACTCCCTTTTTCTCACACTTATCAAGCCTTCCTTGCTGCCCTTCTCGGTCTTTCGATATACATTTTTCTTTCCGTCTTATCCGAGGTTGGGACTTGCATTTTACTCGCTCGCCGTCCTCACCCCAAGACTCTCGTCAGTCCTTGAACTTTCCTCGAGTCATTAATCCGAGCTCCCATCACGAGAGCTTTCATTCCGTCCGTGGATAGTCTCGAGGAAAAAAAAGAAGAGGAGCAACGAAATAAAGATACGAAAAAAAAAAAAAAACTAAGTCACTTAGCCGAACGTTTAAACACGTAAAATAACGAGGATATACGGAAGATGCGAAAAAAGTTAATAATCGATTATCGTCGAA
>JAPYZI010008561.1:0-15855 GCA_030523105.1 Ophioninae sp. A BG-2022a
ATAATCTTAGAGTAATCTAGAGTAATTCAGAGTAATCTTAAGCAATCTTGAGTAATCTGGAATAATCTTAGAGTAATCTAGAGTAATTCAGAGTAATCTAGGGTAATCTAAAGTAATCTAGAGTAATCTGTAGTAATCTTAAGTAACCTGGAGTAATCTTAAGTAATCTGGAATAATCTTAAGTAACCCAGAGTAATCTAGAGTATTCTAAATTACTCTAGAATAATCTCTAACACTCTTAAATAAATCAAAGAATAATCTTAAAATATATAACTAATAGTAATCCACAGTAATACGAAGAAAAATGTTTTCCAACGCAACGGAACCGAGGAAATAAACAAAAATGAGAAAAGAAATATCCGAGGGTCGCGTCGATCAGAACTCCATACTCGAGTCCATACTCAAAGTCGTCTTTGATGGAAAACCCAATAGACTGGGCTTCCTGGGTAGGACGATAATTGATATTGACTCAAAGGTGGTATAACGCATCGGCTTGTCATCAGGTTCCTTTCGAATATCCACTTTTCTACCTCCATTAGTTCATTCGCAAAAGAATCGTTTCGTCGCTGGGCGTTTCGGGTTTGTCTCATTGTTTGCGGGAGTAGGATAAAGTGTCACGGCTTTGGGAATCAAAATGGACAAACCCGTAGTCCAGTCGTGGCGAATTATATTAACGCACCTCAAGACTGCTGGAAACAATCGAGCCACCGTTCGCACTGCTGATGAATTTTAATGCTCCAACGCTTGAGAAGACCCCCCCCCCCCCCCCCCCCCCCCCCCCCCCCCCCCCCCCCGCCCCCCCCCCCCCCCCCCCCACCATCATCATCAATATACTCTTCCCTCTACGCGCAACAAACAACGCCAAGATCATTCTCAATATTTTCACGAGAGTGCGTGGGCGTTACTGCGCTTTGTCGTTTGACGTTAATGACTCGACTGGTCCCGGCGAGTCGAACATCCTTTCACTGCAAATCTGAATGCCCGGAACCGAGAACAGTCGAGTCATGGATTATCCACTGGGATTCCGAAGCTTCCCGTGACATAGCTGGTTCTTTCGTTGAAAATATATTTTACGAATTTTTTATTATTTTTTTTTTTATTCTATTTTTATATGAATTTTGTTTTCATCGTATTTTTTTTTCATTTTTTATATTCATTTATATTCGTTTCGAGGATTTTTTAGTCAACGCGGCAGCGGGAAATTGATATTTCGTGGAACAGTTTGATCTTTGTTTTTTTTTTATTGATTTATTTATTAACTTTGTTAAAAGCTTCTTTTTAGTGAATTCAGATATTATTGGATTGACTTTTGATTTTGATGGGAAATTGTTCGAGTAAAACTGAAATATCCAAATTCTAATAGCCTGGGAAAAAAAGAATTGAAATATCAGATAGCAAATAAAAAATGTTTATGTAATATTTCACATTTGTATTAAAAAATCTTATGATTTTTATAGAAAATTTAAGATCCAAACAAAAATATACTAATAAAAAATCCTAAATCCTAATGAATCCTAAAAAATAATTTACATATCGCGAATTAACATTTTTTATATGATATTCCAAAATTGTATAAAAAAAACTTTTGATTTTGATAGAAAATTTTAGATCCAAATAAAAATATTTTAATTTCTATAGTGAAATAAAAAAGTTTTGAAACTGTTTTTCATTTTGGAGTTAGAACTAACAAAAAAAAAATTAAGACTTCCGATGCGAAAAAACTATGAGACTCGTGATGAAACTGACCATCCTCCAATAACCCAATAGCGAGCGGAGATAATTCGGGAGGTTGGTCCGTATATTACCTCGGTATCTTTGAATTCCATCAAAGCCCATATCCAGCAACATACCTGCCCGCTCGAGAAAAGGTACCCACCCGGGCAGATGTTCTCTAATTGAATAATCTAGTTTCCAATTCGACGCGGAGATTTCGCCCGAGAAAAAGCTCCGTGCCGAAAAGTCATGACGGCTCAATGTTGAACAACATGCCAAAGGACAGACTGCAGAAGAAACCAGTGAAAAAAAAAAAATAAAATAAAAATAACGATTCGAGACACACGTGATCAGGGATTTTCGTCAAACTTTTTATCCGCGATTGATTTTTTTTTTCCTTTTAGATGACCATTTTTTAATGCCAGTTCGAAAGAACTTTTTCCAAAGCCATTTTTTTTTTGCGAAGTCTTATAGAAAATAGATTTTTTGAGGGAATCCAAAATTTATAGAAAATTATGAAATTTTATAGAAAATTACGAATTGATATTCAAAATTTTGAATTTTTATCCAAATTAGAAAATATCTAGATGATCGAAGAAAATTCTAAATATTTATCTAATATCCTAAAATTCTACCGAAAAATTCAAAATATTCGAAACAATTTCTCATTTTACATTCAGAATTTTTACAGCGCGATGTATACGACAATAATCTTTTGAAATTCATTTTTATTCTGATAATCATTAGGCTTTATCGATTTCAATAGTTACAAAAGCAATAATTATAAACAACAATGAAAGAACTATATATATCCAAAATTCACGAAAATCCCTCTGACCAATTTGAACCAATTGGTCCTTCGAACAAAAAAAAAAACTTGTTAATCCTCCTCATTTGTCGATTCAGAAATTCGAGTTCGTCCAAGCGCGAAAAGAAATTTTCTTATGTTTCGAAAAATATGAAAAACATTTCCGAAAAAGAAAAAAAAAACAAAGAAATAAAGAAAAACCCTCTAGGAAAATGAGTTCTCGTAAAATGGGTGTCTCGATTCCCACAGCTGAAAGTTAAGCGAGAAAACCCGCCTCTTCAACGCCCCTGGTGAGCTACGAGACCGAGTTGATTTCGAAAAACTCGGATTGCCGTGCATTTAACCGGCAGGGTTGTAAATTAGTAATCTTCATTGCGTCACGGTTTCACGACGAGGGTGCTCGTGTGTCCGAGTTCTTTTTTTCTCCCTCCCCCCTCTCTTCTTCCCTCTCTCTCGCTGTTTCATTTCCAGAATTCGTTTGGAAGAAGAAAAAAAAATGTGGCTCTCTCGTTTCCAGGATACAATAGTCCTTCCTGGGTCGTTCGTGGACCGAGGTCGTCAAGAATTTTTGGCGAAGGGAAAATTACTCGAGTTACCACCATTCTCGTTCGAACGAAATCCGGAAAATATTCTTTTCGGTTTTGTGCCTCGAAGGAGCTTGAAAAATCAAATGACCTTTTTCGACCTTCGACCCCCCGGGGGGTCGAAGGAGGAGGTCGTAGGAAGCTACAGCGCGTGGACAAAATCTGGTCCTGAATGTCCTGAAAAGGACGATTTTAACGGAGAGAGAGAGAGAGAGAGAAGAAAAAATGCAAGAAAAAAAAGGAGGGAAAAAGAGGTCTCTGCGAGGAAGCAAGTGACGTCCGTGACAATCCCGATAATGCCTGACGTTGTAAAACACTAATGCTCGATCATGAGAAGAAGTCTTCTGGCTCCGTGAATCCGAGCACATTGTTCGATCATTGTGCTCGCTCCGGACTCCGTAGCTAATTCGCTGGACAACCAGGTCCGCTTGTCCGATCGTTTCTTTCCTTGCATCCACCCACCCCCCCCCCCCCCCCCCCCCCCCCCACCCCCCCCCCCCCCCGTCGACGATGCGTGTGCATCGAGCTAAATTCGTATCTCGGATACGCGAGGTTTCATCCTGACTTCCTCATCATGGGGATTGAAACGGATCCGGAAATTGAAGAGAAAGGACCCGAAACATCTAATGGCGATGCTCATTGATGGATAGACTTTTAAAAATTGCTCAAATTGTTGTTTATTTGAGGAATGATTATTTTAATGATAAAATGCTAATAATAATTGATAGATTTTTTTAAATGGCTGAAATTGTTGATTATTTGATGAAGAATGATGATAATAATTGATAGATTTTTTTTAATGGCTGAAATTGTTGATTATTTGATGAAGAATGATGATAATAATTGATAGATTTTTTTTAATGGCTGAAATTGTTGATTATTTGATGAATAATGATGATAATAATTGATAGATTTTTTAAATGGCTGAAATTGTTGATTATTTGATGAAGAATGATGATAATAATTGATAGATTTTTTTTAATGGCTGAAATTGTTGATTATTTGATGAATAATTATAATAATAAGGACTCGATGATAGTAGTAATAAATATATATTTTTCTAACGGTAGAAATTATTGTTAATTCGAGAATACGATAATTCTTACGAATTATTATATACACGAATTATTTTCAATTTTTTTGCTGAATAATTTGTATAAAATAATAATTAGAATAAATGTTGTATATAAATGTTCGGTAAATGGAACAGTTGTAAATATATGTATATGTATGTGTTGGAAAAAGAGCTTCCGTATTGATGGAATTCACACACGAGGCTGTGCAGGGCTCCGCCCATTGAAGGTCGAACTACAAAGGTTTCAGGCCGCGACAACGACGCCGACGCTGTGAAACAGACTCGCGTTCTTTTTTTTTCTCTTCGAATATGTTTGGTCCTACTGAAAATGGCGATCCGTGACGTTGGAGAAACAATTTTTTTTCGAAGAACATTTTTTCAAAAGTTTTTCGTTAACAAAAATGATTTTGCGATCAACGTTACTAAAGGGAGCATTAAAAACAATTTTTTTTATTATTGAATACTCGCGTAATCCGAAAATTGCCACTTTTTAATCGTTCTCGTTTTCATACGTCAAAAAAAAAAATACGTTTTTCTTAACAGGACGAAGTACCAAAATATTAATCGAAAGTATTTTTGTTCAAATCGTCAAACATGACCGATATTTTTTTCGGAGATTCTCAAGGGGGTGGGAGTGTCAAAGATTGGTCGCACAGAAGCCAAAACGTCAAAGCCATGAGCGACTAATTATCATCTCGTTGGGAGGAAAATTTATCGAGTCTGTTTATACAAGGGAACGTTGGTGGGCATTTTTGGTTTTCCCATACGGTGGTCATGAGTTGGGGGTAAGATCTTTGAAGTGGCCAGGGTGGTTTCGGTCCTCTTTCATCTATCCTCGAAATCTCTGGGCCTCTTTATCCTTTTCGTTGGAAAGTCTGTTTCCCAAGTACTCCACAAAAAAAAATAAAAAAAAAAAAAAAAAAACAAAAAAAAAGCTACGAAACGAAACGAAACTTCCTCGAACTCTTCAAGTTTTTCGCTGTCCGGTCAGCTCACGTAGCTAGTTGACTTTCCTGATGGAACATCTCGCTAGTAATAATTCGAAGGAAAACTGGCATCAAGAAAACAGATTTATGGAAACAATCGTAATGACGCACACGACCAAACGCAATTGTCGAAAACTGCCGATAGGATTCCACCCAACTGGAACGAATCCAAAGAGGGAGTCGTGAAGAGTACCCATAAAAAAGGTGGATTTATCGTATATGCAGCATTGGGTAAACGAAGTCGCGATCGAAAACTGCCAGGTGTCAATTGAACGAAAAGTCCAGATCTAATGGAGCTGCGAATCAACGACAGCAATCCCAATGGTCACTTGTTCCAACGCGGTAACTGTTGACCGCAAGCACAGTCGTGATTCGATACATCGAAAAACTGAAGATAAACGATCAACCATAGATATAAAAGTTGAATTCTGTAGAAAAATGCTGATGAGTTATTTCGCTCGATCGACCATATTGTATCGGACTGTTGTTGAAATACCCCAACATGGTATTCCGTATACGAAAAGTGATTTAGTATCTCGGGTGTTGTGTTTTTGATGGTCTCTTTGGTGAACGCTCGAACTGCTTTCCCCCCTCCTCTTCTCTTCCTTCCAAATCGCCCTTTCGCCCTTCGATTATTATATTTCTCCGAAACTCTCGGCCCTTTTCACACTCCGTGGATTAAGAACCGGGGAACAAGAGACATTGGCTAGTCTCGTGGTACAGCTTGTAAACTTGTAACCACACACGTGTTTGCTCGTACCCCCAAATACGTGGACAACAAGCGCGGAGAAACGAGCAGTCGACTCCCTCTCTCTAACGTCTTTATTATATTATGGGGATGTACGCGCTTCTGCATCGGGGCCCTTTTGCAAACCCCGCTTTTACTCGGGCAGAAAAGTTTGGGAGCATGGAGGATGGAGGGGGATCGAAATATTAGGGTTGCTTTTGACTCATCCCCAACCTAGGGTCTTTTCTACTGGATTCCAATCTCGTCGTATCGTGAGACTGCGTCAAATGATGTTTTTTTTTATTTCGATGTAATCATGATTCCTTCGGAGGTTTTGTATCAGAGGTAATGATAGGTTATGGATCTTTATGGTTTTGGCTTGTTTGGAAGTTTTATAAGGACACAGCGATTTAACGAAATTCGAGTTTGAGTGGACGCGTGTTGGATGTTGATACGTCAATCGTTAGTATTTCAGGTGGAAGGACTCAGTAAACCGATCAAAGTGGATTCTGATATTATTCAAATGTTTCATCGGTTATTAGAAATTGGGATTGTTAACGATTGGTACAACTAGGATGGTTATGCTGAAATTAAACGCTGTAACTTCTGGTATTGGGTATATCGAGGTATCAAACTTTTAGTATTGGGTCGTATTGAGGCGTCAAATTGGTTCTAAAGGTTTTTTTCGCAAAAGCTGTAACGAGTGCCAGTCTTCAAAAGGATCTCAATAATCGTAAATCATTTTTATAAATGAACAAATCCTAAATCGATAAAATGGCATTTTATAATTCAAAATTCCGAGCCGTAGGAAAGAAAACGTAAAATAACTGGTTGGATATTGAGGAAGAGCCAACAGTGGCGAAAAGTAAGAAAAGCTAATACCCGGAAGAAGCCAAACGGTAGCGACGATGTGTTTGCACATATCCCGACGACGACGGTGAATATCAAAGGGCGGTCGTTTCATTGAGGGATACATTGGGTCGTGTCGTTGGTTAAATAGAGGGCTGGTATACGATGAACGGTGGTAATGACGATACACGATGTCACGGCCAAAAGGAGTTTTCGAGGGTGGGAGACAAAAATTGAAAAATCCAGTGAGTGGTCGGTTGGAGGACGAAGAAGTATTGGGTTACGAGTTTCTTCTCTTGGAACGACAGGATTGAATCTTCCGCCGTTTGACAAATGGGCCGATCAACGTTAGGATGCAAAGTCTCCGTACGTATCTTTCTTATTTTTTCATTCTTCCCATTCTTCTTCTTCGTTTTAACACTCGTTCCGCATTAGCTGACTCGATCTTCCTTCTCGGTCCATCAGCCAGCAGCTTCCTCTTGTGGCAAACGCCGACCGTTTTCAACAACAGAAACGTTGACACGTTCGGGGCTTTCTTTGCCACCGCTTCAATGTCTATTTGTACTATTAGCCTCCGAGCGTCCTTTTCCAACCATGCATGGATGTCTGTTCGAACGCTCGTATTGAGCAAGATGGAGAACAAGAGAGAAGAGAAGATAGAGAGAGAAACTGGCGGGGGGGGGGGGGGGGGAAGAGATATCCCCCTTCCTCCGCGGGGCCGGAGGCCCTTTCCCCCCCTTCTCTTCCCGGCCCCCCCCCCGCCCCCCGCCCCACCAGTCCCCGATACCCACCATTGTGTACACACTTCTGTAGCCCGCCAAAGCCAACGATTCAACGCGCGCCACGTCCGTGATTAATGACTCGCTCGAGGATTGAAACATATTTCGAAGCGACGGCTACGATCCGCTTAAAGAACGAACAAATCTTGGACCCCGAAACTCACTTCGAGCCAATTCTTGCGATCCAAACGGAATCCCAGTTTTGGATGGCTAGATCGCACGTTTATCGCTGGCGAAGAAATTGATCTTTCGGATAGTTTGGGTTTGGAAATTGACGAAAAGGTTGGAATTGGTGATTACGAGGATGGATAGGAGTTGATAGGATGAAGAAAGCGTCGGAGGGCAGGATTGATCATAAATGATAATAGTTGGTCAGGATTGGTCGTAGCTTGATCATAATTGATCAGAATTGACATATTTTGGTCATAAATGATCATAGCTAGATTAGGATTGATCAGAATTGGGAATAGTTGATCAGGATTGGTCGTAGCTTGATCAGAATTCATCAGAATTGACAATAGTTGATCAGGATTGGTCGTAGCTTGATCAGAATTGACATTTTTTGGTCATAAATGATCATAGCTAGATTAGGATTGATCACAATTGGGAATAGTTGATCAGGATTGGTCGTAGCTTGATCATAATTGATCAGAATTAACAATAGTCGATCATTGAAGCTGGAGGACTTTCGTAGCTTCGCTTTGTTGTTTTCTCCGACTTTTTTGGAGGTCGAATCCTTCGCTAGATCGACGCTGTGGTCCTTTAGCGAGCGCAGCTCTTTTTCTTCGGTTCGGACTTTTTGTCGACGTGTTGTCACCAATTGTCGTTTGACATTAGTATATATATGAATGTATGCGGGCAAATATATACGTCTGGATACGTTCGTGTGTTCGTGTATGGATGCCAGATTTTCTTTCCCCTCTGTGCGCCTCCACGAGTTTATACACAACAGGGTGACACGTAGTTTATGCGATTTCATTGTCGGCACACATTCTACGGTGTTCCCGTCGTATACGACCTTTTCTGTACATCCGAAAGCAGAAAAGAAGCGGCGCGAGTTTGATGTCTTCATTCTCGCAGCGTGTCCGTTTTAGCTCCGAATGGATTTTGCGGTTACGTTCGGATATCGGCTGTCATTGGCTCTTTCTCGTCTCAAAACCTTGGAATAAATGCAACGAGATGCCTCGCCTCTTTTCCCCCGTTATTTAACTTGCCCGACCAACAGAAAAGATATATTGAAACGCGCGATGTGTTTCTCCGCCACTAATGGCTCGCGCGATCAATCTTTTCACACCTGGAATCTTCTTTTCGTAATAGTTACAATATTTTTACTCGCCGATAATAATATTTCGTATTCTTTGTTTCGGTACGATGATTTTATTTAAAAAATTTCATTATTTCGTATTGAAATTGTGCATTTTTAGTGTTTTACTATTTTAATGTGAAAAGGTCCAGTTTTCATTTTTTCATTAGTCTAATTTTACGTTTTTTTGTAGTCCAATTTTATTGTTTTCACTAGTCTAATTTTACTATTTTCATTAGGCCAATTTTATGATTTTTTTAGGTCCAACTTTAATATTTTTACTATTTTTTTTTTTCAGTCTAATTTGACTGTTTTCAATAGTGCATTTTTACTATTTTAACTAGTCCAATTTTACTATTTTCACTAGGCCAATTTTACTATTTTCACTAGGCCAATTTTACTATTTTCACTAGTCCAATTTTACTATTTTCACTATTCCAAGATATTTCTATTATCCGTTATCAATCCCAATGTTCCCCTAGTTAAAGAAGAACGCGTTCGAATAAAAATTTATCATCTTATTTGGGTGTCCGGTAACAGGCATTGTCGTTATAACCGAAAATGACGCTGTCGAACGGCCCAGTTGAAACCGTCATGTGATCCAGTAGGACTAATTTGCCGATTCTGTGGAGGGGCGCGAATGCCAACGGGGGGGTCGTGTCGAAGTACCAGGAAAGACGAGAATGAGGCCGGGTGTTGGATAACGAAACGCGAGAGTCGGGAAACATCGGAGGCTACAATGTTCCTCGAGTTTCTCGCCTTTTATTGTGACCTGACAATCGAGATGCGTGCCTTTATTGTTAGCTAGTTTGCGGCTCCCCGCAGGGATGCGCATCGTCGCCTTCGCCTCCTCCCCCCCCCCCCCCCCCCCCCCCCCCCCCCCCCCCGCCCCCCCCCCCCTCCTCCCCCCCCCCTCCACCTATTTTATTCGCACCACGGGCACGTTGCAATTATTTATAACGAATTCATCGATTATAATCGCTTTCAATTATCGTCTCAACAACGACTTTCGATAACGAATCATTCGTTAATTTGCAATAATTTAATTTATTAATTAATTTATTTATAACGTAGAATTTCATTTCAGTAATAATTTTCTATAGGTATTAAACAATTATTTATTGATGGAGAACTCGTGTTAATTAATTATCGGGCGTCGATAAGTTTTCGTTTGTTTATTTGGGTTTAATAATGTATATTATATAATAATGAATATATATGTTTGATTGAAAATGATCGAAATTAATTAAAACGATGCGAATAAATTGTTTCAATTAGATGTATAATAATAATGATTGAATTAAATTTAAATAATTGTGATAACAATAATTATTACTTTACCAATAATCGAGTGGCGAAGATCGAATATTTTGTAATAAAAAGAAAACATCGCAATTTTTCAGTAAACCAAAATACACGAGTATTTCAAAAAGAAATATACATTTTTAAAAAACGATGATAACATAAACGTAAATATACAAAAATTATGAGAATATAAATATGAAAATACAAAAAATAATAAAAAAATATGAATAAAAATATTTTTATAAATAATAATAATAAAAATAACGATAAGAGCATAAACATTGAAATAAGAAAAAATATACAAAAACGGAGAATTCCTTGAAACCACTCAAGCTATAAAATAAATTGTCAATAGAAGCATTTTCCTGGTCGCGAGAAGAGATTTTTCAGAATCGAATGATTTTTGAGAGATCGAAAAGAAAAAAGAAAAAAAAAATTGGGTGGCGACTTGAGAAGCGTCCGTAAAGGTTTGACCAAGCGGGATAATCTTGGTTGAATGGCGCAACGCGTTAGCGATTATTTGGAGCGAGAATGGGCCACTTAGGGCTGGAAAAGCGTAGATTTTCAAGTTGCATTGTTAAAGGTGTTCACCATCGGCGTCAAATTGTCCGAGACTCGTAGTAAGTCCCGGAGAATGAGATCGATTCCGGTGTACATCTTGACGCGTTAACGCGGATTTTGTTCCTGTTTGCGGTTTTTCCATTCACGCCCACCGGGGACATCCGAGACCTCCGTGATGCCCCTGAGTCTTCGACGCCTTTTATTACTTCCGCCCACTTGAGTTACTCCAATTCCTGTCAATTTCGTTTCTCAAAGGTGACACCTCGGGAAACGATTTTTTTTTTAACGATACATTTAATTATACGTTTGGCTAAACTCCAAAACCACCAACGATCGAAAAACCATCGGCGAAAAACTGATATTTATAATTTTTAAAAATTTACAACAATTTGATTATTTCGTGACAACGTAATCACTCATTTTTGGAAAATAAATCGTTTTATCTTTCGTCCTCCAATCGACGAATCAATTATTATTAATTAATCCATTAATATACATTAATTAACTAATCGTCGCCAATTTAAATGATTAATGATTGTTATGAATTATGATTATTGTACAATTATTATTATTCATTAATTAATCAACAATAATTCGTTAATTGTCAATTAATAATTATTATTCAATTATTAAGATTCAGTCATTGATGTTTTCGTTTTTTTTTATTTGTTTATATTATTGAGGAAAAATTTTCAAAAATCTGGAAAGTTCGTATCGAAGCGACGCAATGAAATTTCTTTTCTCATTTTTTTTATTTCCTCGGTTCTATTATTACAATCAAGATTTGAACAATTATAGTGATATTTGACTTGAGATTTTTGTGAACAAAAATAATATTGAGATTTTGAAAAATAATCATTTTCGTTGCGAATTTTAATTTCATAAAAAAAAATAATGACTCGTCGATACTTCGATCGTTGAGAAAAGAGGTAAGAGGTTTTACAAGTCCACGTGGTATGAATGAAAAAAAAAAAATTACGGTCCGCGTCTGCGCAACGAGAATATTATTATTGTTGATTTTTTTCTATCCGGGAGTAGAGAGAGAGAAACGTCACGATCAGATACGAGAGGCGCTTTCCTCGTGTAACACGAATAAGGTTCGTTGTTGTTGCAAACACTCGTGTAACGCGATATCTTTTTCTCGCTACTGTGATCGTCAGGGTTGATCCGTGATCCCCAAATAATATTCACAATGGAAACTCGGAAGATGCAAACGCGAGGAAGAAGAGATTTTGCCCCGGTAAAACCAACGTCCCTATTAGACAAGGACAAACATTGGATCCTCACGAATCCTCCAGTTTGCCATCATCGCTAACCTTAATTTATGCACAATCGTCCTATTGGCTTTTTATGCTCAATGCCATTTCGTTACAACCAGCCTCGCAAGTTTTTTTTTCCTTCCCTTTTCCTTTTTTTTCTCTCTCTCTTTTATTCATTTTTTTTTTGCTAACATTGTCTTCACGACTCATGACAATAGACCTCGTTCGCCTCTCCAGTTTCAACCAAAAGTACGAGTTATTCGTATACTCTCGAAGATTTAACGATCGACCGATTTTGCACAATGAAATACTTTGGAAATCGCTCTCCCGAATTGTAACTATATGGATACCCAAGTATTTCGTGATACAAAGGGTGTCCTCGTTGTAAATATTGAAAATTAAAAGGGTCACCAAAAAACCCTAGAGAAAATCGTTTTGTTTCTATAATTGTGACAAGTTTAACCTTTAACAAGTATTTGTTTAACTCTCGTGGAATATTGTTGATGTTTTACTGAAAATCGAATTTTCGGTCCATTTTGTATGATGTAATAAAAAATCGTTTGGCTTTTCATTTTATTTTTATTTTCATCGGTTGAAATACTGATTTATGGAATTTTTATTTTCGTAAGAAAGTTTTGTTTGATTTTCACTTCGAAAATAAACATTTCTTCGATTCTTTTCATTTCGAAATGAAAAACAGTTGTAGTTTTACTTACAAAAAATCACGGAAATAGAAAGAAAATTGTATTAACTTGTATCTATTGTTTATTTATTTATTCATCCAGTCTATATTGATTATACATTCGAAAATACAACTAATCATTTATTCGTAAAAATACATTTTTTTTACAATAAATAAATGTACAATAAAATGCTATTAATTTATTACAATTATCCATAATATAATTTATAAAGAATAAATACAAAAGGACAACTTCCTTTATTTTTTCCGCCCCTTAAGTCCCTTTCTTTTCAGTTTCCGAAACGACTTGATAGCCGAAAAGAAAGAAAAAACAAATTTTTGCATCAGTGCTCTCAAATACCCGGGCAAAATGTTTGGGTTTGTTTGGGTTAGATTTTTATTTTTCATTCAACCAGAACGATCTTTGAAGAGCTTGATCGAGTATTGGCATTTTGGATAATTGATGCGAAATTGCTTTTTTATAAGACGAAGAGGTTTCCCAGTCCCTAAAGGTCCCCCCCGGATGATCCCCTACCAGGAATCGTCCATCGAGCGAATCTCGTATCGTCGTTCCGTATTTTCCTCTCTCGCTTCCTCGTTGTGTTGTTTTTTTCGGGGATAATCCCGCTTAAGGCGGATCCTCTGTTTTCTCTGGATCGGACGAGCCAACCGAGCGACAACACATTAAGCTTTTGCCAAAAAGAACCCCGCGTAAAAGAGTATAATAGTTTGTTTATTTGAACAGTGGAAAACGGTAGTTGGCCGCTCGAGTAACCGCGGGCCATTCGGATTCACTCTTAAAATGCGTGTGCCCGCAGTACGACCTTTGAACAACATTTCGCTACGCGTCGATTATGGAGAATTTGACTATCGAAATATTTACGATTCTTCGACGATTCAATTTTTCACTGTTTTATTTTTTTTTTTATTTTATCCGTTTTATTTATTATATTTGTTTATTTATTTATCTGATTTTTATTTTATATTTTTGATTTTTTAAATTAATTAATTAAATGTATTAATTTTATTTATTTTATTTATTTCATGAATTGTATTTTTTTTGTACTGTTTCGATTTATTTGATTTATAGCTTCTTCGACATATATATGTATATATATTTACATCTCCGCTTCGAGAATTCTTTGCCCTCTGTTTCTCTCTTATGTTTTTGTTTATGTTTTCAAGCCAAACTGAGAGCGAGTCATCCGAAGTGTTTGTTCACGTGCCACCATGGTATAGCTTTCGAGCATCTGCTAAGGTACACGTAAACTCTGCGGATTTTGAAACTGCAAATAAAAATGAATAATTAAAAAAAAAAAAGAATTTCTTTGTCGATTTTCAAATTTGTTTTTTTTTTTAATGAATTTTGAATTAAATAATCAAGCAATTTACGTAAATGTTGGTTTCACTGATCTTGGTTGTCAATAAAATAAAATAAAATAAAATAAAATAAAATAAAATAAAATAAAATAAAATAAAATAAAATAAAATAAAATAAAATAAAATAAAATAAAATAAAATAAAAACAAAATCTTTAAAATTATTTCGAAGGCACTTACTGACATCAGATATGATGAAACGTATAATAAAAGTATTATTTCCGAGTGCGGGCTACTCGCAGTCGAGAAAAATTGATTTTAGCGAGATTTCGTTAAAATTGTCGTAAAATTGGCAGGGCAATGATTACGTCAACAATACTGATCTGGAAACGGAAACTCGAATCAACACGTGTCCCTTCTCGTCCGATCTTCGTTTCCTTCATAGCTAATTGTAGTTTCGTGTATTTTCAGCTGTAACAAATGAATCGCAGAGTTGCAGGGTTCTCTTGCACCGAGTGGCAAAATTCGTAACGTAGAATGCGATATAGAGGTCCGGTAGTTTTAACGGACAGGCGTCCGGGGATCTCCTTTGCCCCGGGGATACAACATATGGCCTAGTATCGGATTACCAGACGTTTGTCATCATCAGAGCTCTTATTGTTCGATCCTTGGTACTCTGAGGGTGGCACGTTTTTCGTCTTGCGGCATCTTTACCACCAACAAATTCTGTCCACTCGTACATTCAAAATTCATCCTTCCCACCGTTTGAATAAAATTTGAATAAAATCTGAACAATATCCGGATTTAAAAAATTCAATTTTTTACGTGATAATGGAATATTCCGGGATGACTCTTGTTTTTCAAAAATTGAGGGATTAAAAGTACTCTAACAATCGTACGAATAAATAATTATGTAAACAGAAAAATAAACATTTTTATAAAAACAAAAATACAATTATTCATTAAATTAGTAATTAATTACGTAATATATGTAAATCGTATATTACGTATCAATTTATATTTATACACTTTTTATATATACTGTACATTAAAAAAAATATTTTAAAAAATATAAAATAAAAAATAAATTCAAAAATTAATAAATTTGAAAATAAATTTTGCCAAAAAAACAGTAAATAAATATAAATATCATTTTCTATATATATATAAACCGTTTTTTGTAAATAATTAAATAATACGTGATATAAAATATTAAATATTAATTAGAATTAATATTATCGATTAAATAATTAATAGCATTTAATAATTAACACGACCCTTCTTATTTTGAAACCCGCGAAAAAAACAGAAATGAAAAATAATAACTGTAACCGCAAAATAATACTAATAACAATAATATCAAATTATAAACAATGAAAAGTGATTTAAACAATACAATAAAAGTCACTACGAAATTCCAACAATAATAAATACTACTACTACTACTAATAATAATAATAATAATAAATAAACGATTAAAAAATCATTTAAAAAACATCAATCATTTTCGTAATTGCAAAAATCTTGCATTTTCGCCGTCTTCGTTTTATCGTTGCCAAAGATCGATTTTGGAATCGCCACGTTAGTCCAACCCCTTAAGGTCCCGGCTCGAAGGTTTCTGGCTCGTTCGTACAAATTGGAGTATTCATCGATAAATCAGAGCGCGCGGTGAGGAACGAGGAAAAAGGACGGCGAGTGGGGCGGGGGGGGGGAGTATACCCCGTCGTTCGGGAGGCGTTTATCACGAAGGTCCCGAAAACGTTCGTGTGACCATACGAAGGGCTCATAATGGCTGACACACTCGCAGATTGTACTTTTATTTATTTTTTCATTTTTTTTTTTTTTTTTTTTTTTTTTTTTTTTTTTTTTTTTTTTTTTTTTTTTTTTTTTTTCGTTTTTTTTTTT
>JAPYZI010008606.1:0-11784 GCA_030523105.1 Ophioninae sp. A BG-2022a
GCCCCCGCCGCTGCCGCCTCCGCCTCCGGCGCCACCGCCGCCGCCCCCGGGACCGCCGGGTCCCCCGCCGCCTCCGCCGTATCCGCCGTGATGAGGCCCACCCGGGCCCGAGTGATGAGGGCTACTCGACAACGAGGGATGATGGGGATACGCCGCGGGATGGCCCGGATGGTGGGGGTTCATACCAGCGGTCAGAGCGCTCGCCAGCTTGACCGATGGGATGGGTGGGCCGCGAGAGCCCACCGTCTACCCGTAATCAGGAAATATTACGAGAATCGTCCGTCGTCCGGTGACGCCGCGCTCGACGGGTCTCGACGGCCGTTGGCCCGAGGTTGTTCCGATTCGTGGAGAGTCGGGGCCCCCTGCGCGTTCGCGGTCCGCGGAGACTCACTTGCGCGCGGGCCTGGCCCGCTTCTCGCCCTTTCCTCTTGTTACCTGCAACGGAAAAGAAAGGGGGGGGGGGACCTTTTTGAACGATCGTTTTGTCACGTTTGTACGGCTGAGAGGGTCGTTTGCGAAAATTTAGTGTGAAAACAGCGTTCGAACGGCCGATGCGTAATATTCTCGGTTTTAACGCGTTCACCTCTGGGACTTTCTTCCCCTACTATTCCCAATCCCGGTAACCAAACGTTCGTCGCACTCGTGGCCACGTTTTTCTTTCAGTTCCTCATTCTTGTAATCGTGCAAAGTATATTTTTGGTTTTTCGCGAAAATCGCGACGCCCGAGTCGAACGAGGCTCCGTTTTCCGTCTGATTTCCCTTCGGCTGATTCGGGTGATCGAAAAAACGATAATTCTCGTGGTTTCACGATCGCTCGTCCACCGGGGCAACGCGAACAAGCGTATCGTTGTATCGCCGCGGGGGGCGGATTCGCCCCCAAGCGAAACGAAGAGGGTACGGAATTTTCATCGGCCGGTCGTCTCGTCGCGTCGGCTCCGAGAGCGCTCGAGTCGCGACGCGAAACCGGTAATCCTCTTTCCCGCGAGACGCGTTCGGCCCTTGGGGGGTCGGTCGCGCGAACCCAAGAACGACGTATTTTCCCCGTGGAAGCAAAGGTGACGATTCGAAACGAAGCGGAGGTAACGAAACAAGAGAGAGAGAGAGAGACGACGCGGGAGGTACGCGAACGCCCGGGCGTCGGTAAACCCAACGTTTTACGACTACCGTGTACCGCCGTTTCGCCGCGAGTCCTCCTCGCGGCCCTCCTCTCCTTCCTCGCCCGAACTCGCTGCTTCCAATCTCTGCGTTATATCTGCGCTCTAATTAAGCATTCTATCCTTTTAATTGCATCGTTCCGCTTTATTGCGTTCTCTCCGGCCCCTCTCTCCCTTCGTTCCGCCTCTCCGCCAAGATTGTAGCATTTTTCAAGCGATTTTTCATTTTACGGCTCTCGAGTACAGAGCGCGCGCACCGAGGGCGACATTCCCGCATCCGTGAATAAAGATCCGCGGCAGTTTTTAAGGTTCACGGCCGATGGCGATTGTACGCGCGCGTGTACACAAATATATAATAAATATTAATTGAAAAGAGTCGCGACTACGGGTTCACGACGCAAACTAGGCGAGACCGGTGAACGAAATAGTATTTCTCATTGAAGCGACCGTTGAATCAATGCGGCCAGTTTTCCGAAATCAAGGAATCCGCGAATGGGCCGCGAAACGTTTCGGTGGATTCGGAGAAGGCCGCTTCGTCGATTTCGATACAGCGATCCGTTTTCTCGAAAGGTCCTCTCGGTTCACCCGTTGCAAATTTCAACGTATTTTGTTCGAAGAATTTTTGTAACGGTTTTCTCGAGAGGAATCGACGGGCCGCTCGCGCGAGCGAGCGCACGAGCAACGCCCGACGCGTCGGGCGGTGACGCCTCGGTCAGCCCTCGACCAACGAACCAGCTAATAACGCGTCGTTAACGAGCCACTGTCTTCAAAGTTGGTCGCGAGGTTGTCCATCGATCGGTCCTATCTTCCGGACGCGTCGGAACGAATCCGGTGGTTCGTCGCGCAAAGCCGGAATATCCGATACTTGGACAACGGAGACACTCGTACAGGTAACTCGGAGCGGCGAAGCGCAGTACCGGACCGCGTCTATTGTACGAACGCGAACAAAGCACCCGCTCTAATTACTCGCTTTTATGATCTTCTTCCCGGGCGCCCAACGGGATCTTCGCGTTATACCCTCGGTTCTCTGGAAAGTAATCTCGTTGGTTCGTCACCCCTCGAAAACTTTTTTCCCCTGCGCCCTGCTCCTTCGACTCTTTCCGCGGGCCCTCTCGGAATACTTGGTTTCTACAAATTCGTATTATCCTCACGGTAGATTTTAGCAATAGCGTTTTTTTATTTTCCATCCGTTTGGTGCTCCGATGAAAGAAAAAACTCGGTTTTTACTCGAGTTTTTCCGATTTTTGCTCGACCCGCGGAGTCCCCGAATCCTGATCGGGGTCTAACGGGTCGTCGCGTTGGATCGACGCGCGGAAACGTTGCGCTCGTCAGCCGGATCGTCATTGGGATTCCCTTGTTCGAATCAATCGCGCTTCAATCGGGAATCTCAACGAACGGGAGTTTAATTTTGTAAATTGCGCGTACAAATAGAAGAATCGAGCAGATTTTGAAGACGTCGAAATTTTCTTTTCAAGAGAGTTCGAGTCGAAATTCGTTAGCGCGGAGTCACCGAAGACTCAACGTAATCGCAGTCTTTAATAAAGTCAGGTGCGCTTCGACGAAAATTATATCTCGCGACTCTTAACGCATCTTCAATTAAAACGGGAGAAAAATAGTCACGCGGCGTTAACGGGAATTCCAGCGCGGGCGTTTCGTCGACGGCGTCCCTGTTAAATCCGCGAGGTCAACGAAAACTCGGGCCCTCGAACGCGCTACGAAATCCACAACAGGTACGAGTACGCGCACCGGTGGACAGCGCAAAGGCGTTCGCATCGATTCTCAATTAACAAGGAGAGTCCTTCCCGATAGCTCAGCGGGATTCCGAGGGACCGCCCTCTTTCGGCGGTCCGATGACTCGAGTATCGGCGGTGCTCCAGGGGCGAGCGGACAATACTCGGTTCGACCCGCGGCCCCTTCCTCCCGCTAGTTTTCTCCGGTAGGCTGCTCTCGTTCGCGGAAAAGCGGCAGCTACGCTCGGAGAAGCGTCGAAACGGCCGGCGCGGAGTCGAGAGCCTTCGGGGCCCGAGTCCGAGCGGTCCGGCCGTGGCTCGCCCGCCACCCGCCGCTCGCTTCTCGCGACGAAACGCGTTCGCCTTTCCCGGCTCGAGAGCGAAAGTCCCTTCCCTCGAGAGAAAAACGTACGTTCGCGGGAGGAGCGAGGACGCGCGCGTTCGAGTCGTCTCGCGCCCTTTCGGCGTTCCCGGTCGCGTCCGCGTCCCATCTCCGGAGCCGACGCTCGTCGCGCCGGATAACGAGCGGACCGAGATAATACGGAGCGAGCGATAACGAACGGCTCGGATTACCGGTAAACGGAGGATGGATACGCGCGCCCCGTGAAAATACAACGGCCCCGGTATAATTAACGGAACGATAATGATAAGGGCGCGTCGGGGTTGCGGCGGAGACGGTAGCCGGGTGGCGGGGCGGCGTTCGTCCGTCGACGTACGTATAATTAACGTTGGCTCGCGCGATCCCGCGAAAACGACGCTCAAGAGTAGGAACGGTGTACGGCCGCGCTCGCCCGGCCACCGCGATCGTCAAAAGGAACAAGCGCGAGGGAAAAATGACACGAAAAAAGGAAACGATAAGGGGGTTCGAGCGTGCGAGCGCGAGAGCAATTACAAGCGATAACGAGATCGTGGACGCGCGAGAACCGCGCCGTGGCAATGTTGTTAGTAGCGTTACGGTGCGATAACGAGCGACGTCGCCAACGATAACGACGATAACGAAGAAGTTTTGCATCGACGAGAGACGGCGAGCGGACGGGAGTTCGCGAGCAACCGGGACGTCGAGAGAACGGGGAGAGCTCGGCGAAATTCTTGCTTCTCGAACGCCACGGAATCTATACCGGTGACGCACCAAACAAAAAAAAAAAAAAAACCCAAACAACCCCATATCGCTCGCAATACCGTTTCGCACCGTTTCGAAATACCGCGGTAACGTTCGAAAAACCGTACCGAGCTCCTCCCCGAAGTTCCGAAACCTCCGCGCCTCCGGGGTCTCCGGATCCTTTTCTTCCGTTCGTCCGGCCTCTCGCTCGCTCTCGTCTCGTTCTCCTCTCCCGCTCGCTCTCGCTCCGAGGGGACCGCGAAGTAATTACCCGATTCACGGGTTCTCGATTTCGTTCTTCGCGATTCCTCGAAAGAGAGCCCGGTAACGAAGAACACGGAAAGAACAAGGAGAGGGCTCGTATACGGCGGCACGGAGAGCAGCGAGGGGAAACAGGTCGGCAGGAGGGTACGCCTTTTCATTCGTCTCGTAGGGGGAAGCCCGCGAAGCGGTCCTCGTTCTATTCGAAAAGACCGCTACGGGTCGGGCATCGTCGAGAGGAGCCAGAGGAGAGGACGAGTCGAACGGAGACGGATGTATCGGCCTTCGGCTCTCGCGTAATTACTATAATCGTTTTCACCAATAATTAGATTATTTTTCAGTTCGGACCTCCCTCCACTCTGGCCGATCGCTCTTCGCTGTCTCGCCCCCCCCCTGCCGCTCGCCTTCTCCGTCTCCCTCGCGCTCCCGCGTCTTCCCTTCCGTTTCTCTTTGTTTTTGGTTTCGACCGCGCGGTCGTTATATCCTACCAAAGTTATCATTACCCGAGCGAACCGATTCCCTCAACGTTTTTTGTTTCTTTTTTTTTTTTCAATACTCTCGAAGAGTCCCGAGTACGCGTCACCCTCGCGTTCGTATTCTTACTCTCGCTCGGTCTCCGATCGCGTTGCGCGCCTCAACGTCACTCGTTCGTTATACTCGACCGAAGGGTTCCCCGCGCGCGCGCGCGCGCGCGCGCGCGCGTACTCCGGCCTCCGGGTGAAACGCGCCGAGACGCGCTCTCCGCGTCTCTCTTTCTCGCTCCTTTGGTTTCCTCGCGGATTCCGAAGCCCCGCCCGTTGCACCTCTCTCGAGGGAAGCCGCGGGGAACGTTTGTTACGAAAAGCAAATCTCTTCGCCCGAGAGCTCGAGACGCGCCCGTTGTCTCGCCCGTGAACCGGAGAGCCATCGTTGGAAAGATACGAATACTCGACTCGATCGTTGGAGAGCGGGGCGCGCTCCCGCTCGGCGCTCGTCGCGCGCCGGAACGCTCCGCGGACCGTTCGCTCTCGAATATTATTGCTTTCTCTCCCCGAGGTTCTCACCCGACTCGGCATCGTTTTCGCGTTCCTTCGATGCGTACGGACCGGGAGCCGGTGCGCGCGAAAAAAGTGGAAAGACTGGTCGGAGAAAACGTACCGGCGGGCTATCGATCCTCGGCGCGAAAATCGAGGGACGCTTTCAGCAAGGACCGTCGGCGTTTCGGGCGGTACGGCGCGCGTTCGACGATTCTCCCGAGGACGAAACGAACGCCAAAGATAACGGAGAGAGCGGTGATTTCTCGTCGACGATACTCGAGTGGAGCGCGGATCGCGGTGAAAAAAAGTGGACGCGTCCGAGAGTCGGCGCGTCGTCGATAGCGCGGCGCGTCGAACCGCGAATCGCCGTTTACTCGGCGGGAGTGATCGGGACGCGCGAACGAGGGGCGAGCGAGCGGGTGCACGAGCGTGCCCGCAGCGTTATTAATTACCGAGCGTACGCGTTATTCGTTACCGGTGACCGAGCGACAGGGCCACGGAACGCGCGCGTCGAGGCGCGTCCGCGCGACCGAGACACGGCGATAGGTGGATCGATCGAACGCGGTGTATCTTCGATCGAGACGCAATTACGGATCCCGGGTTTCGGCCGGAGAGAGGGGCGAGCGAGAGGCAGAGGGAAAGAGGGGGAAGGGAAGCCTCGAGACGTCCGCTCGAGAGCCGTTACGCGTCAAACGTTTCGAGACTCGGCGGGCGCTCGATTAATTCTGTAAAAATGCTCGGCTCGGCGGGGATCGGATTTAACGAGAAAACGAGACCTCTCGAGAACGTTCCGTCGAGGGAGAGTTCGGAACGCGAAGACGCGGATACGCGCGGACGCGCCGACACCCGTGCGCGTTACTCGGCGACGGAAGCGTACCGAGCGGAGAGAGCGCGTTGCCCCGCTGACGCACCGTTCTCCCGCCTCGAGGTCTCGAGATCGCTCCTCGATAATCGATAGAGACGGAGAGGAAACGCTCGTGTCGTTCCTCACGGGCGACTCGCACCCGCGCCTCGGTTCGCGGAGGAACCGAGGACCGTACGAAAATGGACCAAAATTGTACGAGCGGTTTCGGAGCGGCGTCCGGGTCGGGCTTTCGCGAGTGCGGAGCCGTACCAATTTTCGAGACGATATCGAGCGCGTCCTTCGATCTTTCGAAGCGTCGCTTTGGCCTCTCCTCGAAATCCCATAAGCCAATGCGAGGCTAATGGATAGAGTCGCTCTCGCGAGAGAGCCGGCTTGCCTAATGAATAATCTGCATAATCGGGACTCGGGAATTATCGCGCTCGCTACTCGGAATATCCTTGCGCGACTACAAATACGTGCTCCAGGAGCTTGTATGATTAATCGGATCACCGAGTTGATGCAACTTGCGTCGGAACTTTGACAATCCGGTGTCTCCGGTCGTGTTTCTCGGTCGGTCCGCCTCCAAGTTTCCAGTAATACGGTAAAGGAGAGCGCGGCGAAGTGGCACCAGGGCTAAGGAATCGTACCGAGGTGGTCCACAATACGGTCCGATGGGTCGGCTGCGCGTCTGCACCCTTCTCCCGGAGCACGGAGAGGGAGAGAGAGAGAGAGAGAGAGAGAGAGAGAAAGTACTCGCGGTCCTCCCGGCCCATCGTTGCGTCGCTCTCCCTCCCGTTCCGTCCACTCTCGATCGCTAGCCTGCTTCGGCGGTGTTCCGGACGTACATCGGAACACACTCAGGATCTCAATACGTGTTTAATTAAGCGCGCGAGAGACACGAGTGCGCGAAGGGTCGAACGTTGGCGGCGCAAAACCGAGATAGGCCAAGGAAGGTGGAAAGGGTCCGGAGCGGGGAATAGCCGGGTCAAAGGGTACGACGCGAAGGGAAGATACGAGGACGCGGAGCGGAGCGAAACGAGAGGGAAGAGCAACGCGCGGGAGGGAGGCCAGGAGAGGGGAGTTTGCAGCGGAAATCGGTACAGGACCTCCGTAACTCCGGCTCTTCTCCCCGTACGCTCGTGCAACGCGCTTCCTCCTCCGAAGCACGAGTAGCAGCACCGACAGCAGCGGCAGCATCGCCGGAGAGCAACGCGTGGGCGGAGGCCTATCCGCGACGTTGGACCTGCCAGCGGAGAAACCGGGAGACGGAGAGAACGAGAGAGGGACTCGAGCGCCTCGTACGGTGAGCGCGATGGAATTTCATCCTTCCTTGCTCAACGACGCGAATCCCCGGGGCATTAATGCCGTTGCGCGATGGACAGCCTCTGGAGAAACGAGAGAGCCGAGCTTTTCGTGGCACGTTGGTCACCTTCGGATACGCGCTCACCGTTCTCGGACGCTCTTTTTTATCGATCAAACGAGAAAACTGAATAACCGCTGAGACATGGCAAATTTTAAGATTTCATCGTTGAGGGAACGACGAACGCGTTGGAAACTTTTGAGGCGGCACCCCGTTACGTCGGTAATGACAATTTTGGGATTTTCCGCTGCGAGCAACTGGAATCGTGGAGGGACAATTGCCGTATACGTACGCGTGTCGACCGATGCTCGCGTACGTATTAGTGGTATTACTTTCCGGGAAAAATATATGAAATATCAATATGAATCTAACGCCATTTAAGTTAAGGAAAAACCTTGTCCAAACACAACCATTGAATCTCTGTAGTATATAAGAAGCTCGCTCTACGACCTTTTGAAATTTCGTGATTTTCAAGATTCCGGAAAAGTCCCCTGGAAGGACGAAACAAATTTTTTTCCGTTTTTTAATTATTAAAAGGGTGTAATTGATCGGAAGCTTTCCGCTGATTACGAATATGCCCGAGTTTTTGCCGAAAGTGCAAAATTAGACCGAGAAAATGGGATAAACCTTTCCTGAAATACTTTTTCGATGTTTTTCCCCTCCAAATTTTGGCTTTTCGGGGAAATAAATGGTATATTCGTATTCAGGCGACAAAGTTACATCGAAATGGACCAATAAAAAAAATATTAAAAATTCAAAATTTTTTTCGATTTTTGGGAGAAAAAAGTTTTTTCACTAAATCATGGATAACTTTGTTTCTTTTGGGATGTGGCGCTCCGCTCTACGCCCAATCTTTTCGTTATGATTTTCTCTTCAAAATGCTTTTTTAATCTTAAGAATCCGATGGTTTTTCGATTTTTGGCAGAATTTCAAAGTCGGACCATCGATTTTTGCAAATTTTTCCATACATACCCCTTTGCCTCTTTTTTTGCGATTCGAAAACCTTTTCCGAACCCTCCCAATGAATGTCCATAGCACGTAAGGAGCTCACCCTACGACCTTTTGAAATTCCGTGATTTTCAAGATTCTGGCAAAATGGCCGGGGAAAGACGAAAATTTTTTTTTCCCCTTTTAACCTTTTAAAAGGACGTATTTGATCGAAAATTTTCCGCTGATTACGAATCTGGCGGAGTTTTTGCCAAAAGTGCAAAATTAGACTGGGAAAATGGGAAAGACCCATTCTAGAATACTTTTTGGACACTTTTCTCCGCTGCAGCTTGCGTTATCTATCTCAGCGACGGAGGTTACGAATCAGCGCGGTGAACGAGTGACAAGCGCCCGCGAAGTCCGCGAGTCCGCGAGGAGTAACGTCGTTTCACCGTTGTGCCATTTTTGCGGCCGGAGAACGAAAAGTTTAGCAGCGGCGACGTCGTCTCGCGACTACTCGTAACTGTACAAAATGAAAAACCGACGTCACTGCGGGAGAACTCGAGATGCCCGATGATACGACGCTTCTCGCCTATCCAACCGTACTCGCGCGATAGGTGAACGTTTCAACGATCTCGGGTGGAAAAAACGGCAGTACCTCCGGCGTCGAACTTGAAAACGATTCTTGCGGGTGGAGGTTGGCGGGACTGGTCCGGGAAAGTCGGAAAACGACGGACCACCTCGGAGACGAGCGTCGTCGCGGATTCTTCGACGAGTGCGCGCGTCGTGCCTGCGCTATCGCGCGTACGAGCCAACGTCGGAGAGGACGAGAGGTCGCTTCGCCCGAGTCGGTTGCATCGCAGGGGTCAAAGTTGACGCGTAAAAGCGGTATTCGCGGGCGGTTCGCACGGCCGATGGAGAGGGGGGCGGACCGAGGGAAAAAGAGCGGGATCGACGGATCGGGAAGGAAGGTAAAAGTGAGACGGAGAAGCCGCGCCGACCTCCGACGGCCCCCATAAATATCGTCCGGTGGCGGCTCGTTACTCCCAACGCTCCGCCAAGTTCCAACCGAGCGTGATACTCGTACGCGTTTACGTACGATCCTCCGCGGACGGGGAGCAAAGATCGCGCCTCTCGGTTTCCTCGCGACCTTCCTACGATCCGTTCGATTCGTAAGCTTCGTTCGCTCCTCGCAGCGTTCGCGGGAGGAGCGTTCTTTCAAAGATCGGACGATTTTAACGGAGCCACCGATAAAATTGTCGAAACGATCGGACCGTTTCGCGTTCCGACCAGCCGAGAATCGGGAATACCCGCGGGGCAAGGGCGGAGAGGGCTCGGCTGCAGCGCGGCACTGTCGCCGCGCTTATAAAACAGCGGGATCGCAAGGAGGAGCCGGAGACGGGAGGCCGACTCGATCCGGCGAGGAAGAGAGACGGAGACCGCGCGAACGAGAAAAACGCCTACACGGATAAAAGAGCGGACGCTTCCGCCATCTTTTTCAACGGCGCGTACGCGCGGCGCGTTCCTCCCCGTTCGCGTATACACCGCGGAATGTGCGTAAACGATTCGGCGGTACGCGTGGTTCGTCGACTCGTGCGCTCGCGCGGGCACGGACCGTGTCTCGGAGCAAGATGGAAGCGACGAGTTTCAGCGCGGTTCGGTCTCGCCAACGGACGCGCGGGAGAGCGACGATCGTCGGCTGTTGAAATTTTTGGGAGATGGCGCGTGGTTCGCGAGTAGATTCGCCGCCGGGACAACCGCGGGAATTCCGGTGGAGAATCACCGATGCCGGTCGAATCTTCGAGCGGAGGATTATCCATCGAACGTTGGCGTTCGATCGAAACCCCGGGATTTCTCGATACACGGGCGAGGCGGGACGTCAGTCGCGTACCGCGAGTTTTCCCCGGTACGTTCGAGTCGAAGATAACCGTGACGAGTCGGAAACGGAGAGAAACGAGACGCGCGAGGAGCAACGTTCGAGGAAAACGAGAAGCGAGGAACGAGAGACGGGGCAGGGAAGGAGAGGGCGAGAGCGACGGGGACGCGGCTTCGACGCGAATACGTTGATCGAGTCGGCGTCGGTTCGCGGATCGAAATTTTAGACGGGTGTACCGTGCGCTCTCGCTGCTGGATGGAAAGCGAGCGGAAGGCCGAGAGGAGTTTGCCAAACCGTTACGATCGTCGTACAGAGAGAGAGAGAGAGAGAGAGAGAGAGAGCGCGCGCGCGCGCGCGACGAGTCGCACTTTGAATTTGCGAAACGCGACGCGATCGACTCAAAGTTGGCGAGCCGCGACGAATACGCCGACGAGAGCGAAGCGTCGTCGAGTTCGGTGCCGATTTTCTCCGCGAACGGGGGCTCCCCCCGCGGGTTGCCGGGCGCCGCGCGAACGAAAGGAATCTTCTCATTGGCGCGTTCCCGTGCCTTCCTCCTTTCCTCCCGCGACCCGAACAAACGAGTGATCTCGAGCCGGGCGCGTTCCCGAAATCTCTGATTTATCGGGGGTTTCGGGGCGCTCGTTAGTCGCCGGGAGTCGCGCGAACGGAGGGACTCGGGCGATGGGGCAAAGCCGGAGCAATTACGGGATCCGCAGTGCGGAATCCGCTCTTGGTACATCTGCTAACGCGGCAAGCGCGGTCAAAGAAATTTTCCTGCAAGCCAGCGGAAGCCGCAGCGGGGTTTCCGCTCCCGTCTATCGGTCAAGGTAAACGCGGGGGAGGAGGTTCGAACGGGCGCTCCTCGTCGGGCCGTGTACGCTCCTGCCGGACGAGGGGACCCGCGACGGTCGGGCGGGGGGGGCTTTCCAAAGGGGCCGCTGCTTCGTTCGCTTTTGCCGGAATAGCGAACGGTGCCGAAGAGACGAGAACTCCGGTGACGGAGGAAGGGCGGTCGGGTGCTCGTAATTGCTCGGAATTAGCAAGTTTAGTCATTAGTCGAGTTTCCAGCGTTGCCGCCGAGTCCACTCGACCCCTCGAGCTTCTCGCTCAACGGGGAGGACCGGATCGCCCGTTCCCCCTACCCATCCTCCGGCCGCTTCTACGCGCGATTGTTCGCGTGTAAACACGATATATACCTGACCGTGTATAACGGAAGTACGCTCTCCGAGGTTCGGACTGCGCGAGGCACCGCAAATTACCAACCGTACTCCGCACCGTCTTTGGTCACTCGGCCGTTTCGTCGCTAGCTCGGATTCTCTCCTTCCGATTGTACCTTTCGAGTATTCAAGCTCCGTGAATCCGCGATCTCTCCGTCTCCGGGGACCGTTGACCCGAAATATCGCTTCGATTCGATCGGAATCTCTTTCCCGCACCGATCGTCGTCCCTCGCGACGTCGACCGGTCGAAGCGTCGGCGAGGAGTCCGCGACGGCGCCCGGACCACCTCCGTGCCGTCTG
>JAPYZI010008610.1:0-12822 GCA_030523105.1 Ophioninae sp. A BG-2022a
AAGAAAAAAGAGGAAAAAAAAAAAAAAAAAAAAAAAAAAAAAAAAAAAAAAAAAAAAAATGGAAAAGAAAAGAAGAAGGAAAGATGTGAAAGAGGGAAAATAAAAGAAAAAGAAGAAGAAAAAAAAAAAAAGGAACGTGTCTCCGTGAAACCTCGCGGATTCCCAGGCGATTACATCTGTTGGAAAGCCCTCGTTGGTCACCCTCGAAAGGTGGTGGCCATTGTGCACAGCTACCCTCGATCAACCTGGAGGAAAAGAACTCGTAGAGCGTTCACCGATGTCCAGACCCGCGGAGAGGTCAACCGGTCAAAAGGGCGCAACGACTGTAACGAGTCATCGAGAACGATGAACGGAGGAATTCGTGTCGCGTTTGAGGATCAATCTCTTGAATGAGGAGGTGGAAAAAGAGGGAGGGAGTGATGATGATGATGATGATGATGATGATGATGATGATGATGATGATGGTCGTTACAGTTGTTACAGATCATCATCGTCGTCAACATCATGATGATTGTCGTCAACATCATCATCGACGTCAACATCATGATGATGACGATGATCTTGACAACAACGATAGTGACGATGATGATGATGATGATGACGATGATGTTGACGAGAACGATGGTGACGATGATTATGATGATGACGATGATGATGATGACGATGATGATGATGACGATGATAATGATGACGATGATGATGATGACGATGATGATGATGACGATGATGATGATGACGATGATGATGATGATGACGATGGTGATGATGATTATGATGATGACGATGATGATGATGACGATGATGATTATGATGATGACGATGATGATGATGACGATGATGACGATGATGATGATAACGATGATTTTGATGACGATGACGATGATGATAATGATGATAATGACGATGGTGACGACGATGATGATGACGATAACGATGATGATAATGTAGATATTGTCTAAATTATTGATAATCGTACGAAATCATTAACACTACCATTATACGGATGATAAATACACAAAACTATAAAAAATGATAAAAAGTCATTAGAATCATTAAAAAAAAGTCATTAAAGATTATTAAAATTCGTTCGAAATCAATAAAGATTATTAACAACCATAAAAAATTATTAAAAATCGATAGATATTATATTTAAAAGCCATGAATAATTCTCAAAACTCGTGCAAAATTATTACGAGCCAATAAAAATAATCGTGTATCACAGTCAGTCAAAACAAATCGTAAAAGTCGTAACGAGAAAGAAATATACAAAGGGAAAGCGAGACGGAGAGCGAGAGCGCGAGCGAGAAGATTAGAGGGCCCCGAAGGACACTCCCCAAAATATTTGCCGAAGGTGGGCCGGTACAACCGCACTGCCAAATCCAAACAAAACGTTTTTATTTAGGAAGTTCGGAGGGGCCGTGCGCATCCCGTCCGTACGTTTTCGTGTCCCCCTCCTTCTTATTTTCCATTGTGAGAATGAAACGTCGCCAGGGCGGGAAGGGCGGCGACGAGAGGGGGGTACTTTCTTGAAAGATCGAATGGAGAGTGAACGAGGCGCGAAGAGTGATGGTCACAAAAAAAAAAAAAAAACGAAGATATTGAAAAGTCTTTTTCCGCTGGTAGTTCTAAGGACGAAGGGCCAAAGGGGCCTCGAAGGGAGGAAAAAAAGGACGACAAAAATAGGGGAATTTTTTTTTTTTTTTCGCGACAAGTGTCATTGTACTCGGTGATGTTAAACTTATATGGATCAACTTGCAGGTCACTTTCTTTTTTCGTGCCCTTCGTTTCTTTGCTCCCTGCACATCGAGAAACTCGAAAAAAAAAAAAAAAAAACACAAAATCATCCCAACCTGTCGGCCCGAAGTTCGCACGCGTTGCCACTTTCTTTCTGTTCCTTTTCGAAGACTCTTTCGCACCCTTGCCGACTTTTTTCGACGAGGTGACAAAAGTCAACACGTATTACTCGAGAGAAATGAGAGCACCTTAGAGAACACGCGACGCTTGATGACCCGCGATCGTTGTTCATCTTTATTGACCCTATTATCGATTTTCGGAGTTTTACCGATTTTTCGGTATAACCGATTTTTTCTTTCTTTCTATTATTAACGATTCTCTGGTATTACCGGTCTTTCGTTGTAACCGGTTTTTAAAATTTTTTGCCGATTTTCAATTAGTATTACCGATTTTTGTATTATTGCCGATTTTTTGTATTATTACTGATTTTTTTTATAATTACCGATTGTTATTATTATTACCGATTTTTTGTATTATTACCGATTTTTTATTATTGCCGATTTTTTTGTATTGCTGATTTTTTTATAATTATCGATTTTTTATTATTATCGATTTTTATTATTATCACCTATGATTTTAATTTTGTTTTTTTTTCTTGCTCAACGATTGTCTAAAATCATTGATCTACTGTTCCTTATCAACGATTTCCTACTATCATCGATCAATCAATTTTTTCTTCGTGCATATAATTAATATCGTGAAAAACTGAAAATTCTTTATTTTAAAAACCGTTCTTCGTTATTTTCTGCGTGTACCTGGGCGTGTATGCGCGTACGTGCATATACACATGAACGTACTTGTTGAAGAAAAGAGAAAATCCTCGATCCCAAGTAATTGCTTAATTCGGTGGCGAAATAAAACGGAGCTTTTTCTTGGAGGACGTCAATTTATGAAACGTAATATTCGTGTATACGCGACTCGGTGACATTTCCGATTCTTATGTCACTCTTTCCTCCTGTATGCATTTCTCTCCCTCTCGTGGTTGATTTTATTTATCCTCTTTTTCTTTCTCGATCGTTCATCGATTCCAACAGGCGTAATTGACGATCGTTGCTCGCGGTCCACTCAGTCCTCGTTACCTCTTATCCTTTGGCTTCGCCTCTTCTCTCTCAGGAGCAGGTGGATCGTGACCAGATTGCACGTACTGACATTTTTTACCGAACCCATACGATATCCCATCGTTCGATTCATTCATGTGTATCTCACTCTTTTCTTGCTCGTTCCTCTCTCTCTCTCTCTTCCCTCTTCCGGCTCCTTTTTATCTTTATCTTTATCTTTATCTTTATCTTTATCTTTATCTTTATCTTTATCTTTATCTTTATCTTTATATATGCCTCCATCTTTATCTTTATTCCTCTCTTTCTCTTTGTCTTGATCTCGATTTTTAACTCTCTCTTTATCTTTATCTTTCTTTTTATCTTTATCTTTATCTTTATCTTTATCTTTATCTTTATATACGCCTCCATCTTTATCTTTATTCCTCTCTTTCTCTTTGTCTTGATCTCGATTTTTAACTCTCTCTTTATCTTTATCTTTCTTTTTATCTTTGTCTTTCTCTTCATCTCGATCTTTAGCTTTATCTTTATCTTCGTCGTCGTTCCATGCTGCCTTCTTCTTTCATTTTTGTCTTCCCTTTTAACAATTAAGAAATAATTAAAACCATCATTTAGGCGATCAAAAACAATTTTTAAAAAATACCAAAAATAATAATAATAACAACGAGTTCGTAAACGAAAAAATCACTGAACTCGTTTATTCGAAATACAAAAATCGAAATATACAAGAGAAAAATACAATTCTCTACGGATAATTATAATGAAAAAAAAAAAAAAAAAAAAATTAGTGAAAAAGAAAAAATCGACGAGGATAATAGAATTAATAATCGAAGGGGGAGGGGATCGTACGCGATCTATGGGGAAATCATAATCGTTGGTCCGCTTCTGCGTCGAAACGGTGCACGAATCGATTGAGATGAAAGAAAAAGGTTTAAAAAAAAAAAGTTCGATCGGAGGTTCGCGTTGAAGCAACCGAGAAGAACTCGTTCACGCCCCGGAGCGATATAACGAGGACCATAGAGGAGGCGAGCCGGGCGCGACGTGAAATCGTTTCACGGCTACCGCGCTTTTATATATTCAACTTTATGCCGATCTTTTTACCGATATCGGGCATTTTACGACAAATCGAGGGCCCCTCGCGATTTTTCGACAAGATCGTTACAATATTTATATATATATATATATATTTCACGGACTTTTAACTTTTGCGGCTTAATTCCTTTTTTTTTCGTTATTCTGTCGTTCCTGATAAAGAACTATGAGAATTCTCATATTCGATATCGAAATTTCAAAACATAAATAATGCATATTTACATTTGCAACTTTATATCGAATATTCCAAGCTTGAAAAAAAAAACACACACATTTTTAATCGAACAAATAAAATTGTTGAAACGTTTAAGTGAATATGGAAATTTTACACGATATTTTTTCGTGCCAATTGTTTATGGGATTTTTTTTTATTACGATTTTCGATATCGAAAATAAAAATTGTTGAATATCACGAATATTTGCGAACGTATGGTTCGGTTTGTCAACTAAACGATAATATTTTAAAACGTGTACACTATAAAAAAAATCCTTGTTTTATTGATTTTATCATTTTTCTCAAAAAAAAAAAAAAAACAAAAAAAAATAATTTAAATAAAATTAATTTTATTTTATTACATTAAAAAATAAAAAAAAAAAAAATTAATGAAAGAATCAATAAAACTTATAATAATGATTAAATAAATAAAAATAAATAACGAGTAAATGAATAAAAATTTATGAAAATAAATAAATTAATTAAAATAAATAACGAGTATATGAATAAAAAATTATGAAAATAAATAAAAAAGGATAGAAATTTAGTAGTTTCCGGTTGAGTCGTGGCTGCAAGCATAACGAGTGAGACGGTCGAGATAAAAGATTGGATTTCGGTCGAATTGATATTAAATAGCCCATAGGTTAAATATTCGCGCCGGCCCTGTGGCTTCTGGCACTTGGGACGGGGACTCGGTACGTGACACTTGTACCAAAGGATCGAACGCATAAACGATCCGGAGGCTCAAGGACGCGCCTCGACTTGACGAGGAAGACAAAATGATAAATAAAAACAACAACAACAACAACAAAAAAAACAAATAAATAAATAATAAAAAATAAAAATAAAATAACAAAAGAAAAGAAAAATTTTAACGAAAAAAGAAAAATGTCGAAAGCCTCGGAGCCTCAGTTGTCGAATCGATTATTTATTGATTTGAGGCGAGGAGAGTCGACTTTTCGATGATTTTCTCTGTACGAACGAAATAATCGATTTCGATTACGTACCACGAGCCTCACGTCGACGGCGCCCTCTCTTCAAACACCAATCTTTTCAACTTACTCTCGTTTTCTTTTTTTTTTTTTTTTTTTCGGTTTCCTTTTTTTTATTTTTATTCATTATGCCTCGACATAAACTTCGAATTCTTGGGACAAATTTATTCGTTCGTCGGAACGGGCAGATGTCAATCGAGGAGAAGAAAAAAAAAGTCGTTTTGCCTGATCGTTTCGAAGTGATTCAATAAGACGTATGATTTTTTTTTTTTCTTTGATTTTTTTTTTTCAATTCTCTGAGGGAAAGCTTTCTTCTGTCACGAGTTAACGATTTCTCGATTGTCCATGATTTCCATTAATTCGTATATTTTTTTATAGAATATTTATTTATTTAAAAAATAAATAAACAAATATTAAACTTTCAAATAATTAAATAATAATCTTATTACATTATTATTTCACCTTATTTTTCGTGAAGTTTAAATATTTATTTATTCAACAAGATCGAAAGTGTTATGGTCAAATGTTTATTTATTAAATAGTTATATATCCTATTTCATTTATGTTTGTTTCGGTTACACTTATCAAAAAGTTTACTTGCGAAAGAAACAAAATTGAAATTTCCTTTTCAACGAAAAACTAGTAATTATTTATATTATTAAATATTTACGTAGAGATAAATTGCATAATGCTACGAAACCCGTTTAATTAATAAATAAAGTAGAGGCCCTCTCACGTTAAAAAAAAGACAATTTTTCATCAAGTAATTAAACACAAACGATTTAAAAAATAACTAAAAATAACCAACATTAAAAAAGTTCAAAAAAAATTCTCTCTCTAAAAAAAAAATCGATTATTCTGTCTCAAAAAAAAAAAAAAAAAAAATAAAAAACAATAAAAAAAAAAAAAAAAAAAAAAAAAAAAAAAAAAAAAAAAAAAATAATAAAAAAAAAAAAAAAAACAAAAAAAAAAAAAAAAAAAAAAAAAAAAAAGCATATACAATAAACATCTTTCGAGTTACCGAATGGTTTTCAAATTTGGGAAAAACAACATTTGAAAAGTGACGCAGGAATCCCGCGATCTACCGTAACGATAATTGAATTTCCGTAACGTGAGTGGGCGTGTGAAGGGCTCGAAGGGAACGACGGGCCCTTTGGGCCCTTCGGGCCCTTACCTCGCGTGTCCGAAGGTACATTATTCTCGCATTAGATCATCGAGTGGAGAAATCCCTTTGTGACGTTATTTCCTTTTTTTCTTTTCCTTTTGACGTAAGGGTTGGGCCAAGGGTAGAAGGGTTGCACGAAGGGCTCGATGACGTAGCGGGAAAATTTTGGCTCGTGCCACTGCAGCTTGTCTGCATTTATTGCATTATATCGCACCCTCGACGTCTACGACCACAAAGCGTCGATATGCCGATCGTTTCGATGATAATAATAATAATAATAGTAATCGTATTCACGAGAATCGCGAAGCTCAGATTTGTTGCTTTCCCAAGGGCACCGGTTGCCCCGACGATGACAATCGATTCGCGATGGCTCGAGATTCTATCGCACTATTGTTATCATTATTATTATTTTTGTAAATTATATTTATGAAATGATTATTTAACGAGAAAAAAGTTTTTTAAATCACGTAATACATAAATAAATAATGTTTATAATATTTATTCATGTAACATAACACAAATGAATGAGTGACACATAAATAATTTAATATCAACAATTTTTGAAAAATATTATTACCATTCTTCTTATTATTTCGTTTTCTAATACATTTTGAAAAATAATCATACGAAAGAATGAAAAGGAAAACAATTAATATTTAAAAAATTGATATATAAATAATTGAATATAAAAAATACAAATTGGTAATTATTATTATTAATATATTTTTTAATATATTGTACGATATAACAATTTAACATTGAAAACAAAGTAGAAAAAAAATAATTTAATGATTAAATAATAAAAATATGACGAATTTTGTATTTAAAAAATGTTAATAAATATTTTTGTGATATGCGTTGTTGTTATTACACAAATTAAATCCAAATAATTATCATTATATAATAATAATAATGATTTTTATTTATCATTATTATAATTATTATTATCAGCGCCGTTGTTACGAAACGATTCGGAAAAGTGGAAAAATTTGCGTTTGGCGACCGTGGGTTGGGATCGGGGGAAGGGGAAGAACGCATTGTTCGGAGACACATGCTGTTACAGTCTCAGCGAGGAGTGCGCAGACCTCGAGACTCCGAACCATGGGACAGCCGAGAGACGAAAATTCATGGACGATCGATGGTTCGAGGAGGACGAGAGAGAGACAAAAAATAAAGAGAAAAAAAAGGCGAAGGATTCTATGGTCGAAGCTGGGGAGTGATCGTGTGCGGTTTTTGCGGCGAGGATCACCTGGACCCGAGAGAAGATCGAGGCGCCTCTCCGGTGATTCTTTTTGCCCCCCACCTTCAAAATTCTCCTCCTCGTCACGAACCCCCTTAGGACTTCGTAATAAGAACGAAATGGTCGAAACATCGACAAAAGTTTGAAATCAAGAACAATCGTTATTGGCCCATTGGTAAAATGGAAACTGGATTAGAAAAATGGATCAGATCGGAAAAACAATGAAAATATATCTATACAAATTTTTGATTCATCACTAATGTTTATTCAACCAACTAATTATATGTTACTAATTATTAATCAACAATGCCAACAATCAATCGACAATTAATCAACAATGCACCGGTAAACGATAAAAACTAATGATAAAAATAATAAAACGGACGAGCGAAAATTCAAATTTTTTATTAATTCATCGTATCAAAACACCTGAAGCCCGAAAAAATTAAATAAATTAATAAAAAAAAATAATAATACAAAAAGAAAATGAACAAAAAATTTTGTTCGACGCGAATCAATTTTTAAAAAATTGATAAATATTCAAAATCAAAACATATTAATTTAAAAAATATATTAATTATTTAATTATCAAAAAAAAAAAAAAAAGAAAAAAATCGAAAAATCGAAAAATTTAGCAAAACCGTCCAACTCTCCCTGTCTCTGGAATATTCGTCGTAATCCTGCCTGAAAGCTTCGCCCTACTGTTCGAAATCGGACGTACCTTTCTTCGTTACGGTTTTATCTCATTTGGCTCGTGGCTATTCCGACAGCTTTTTTTCTTATCTACGGGGCGACTATGATCCTATGGGCCAAAGCCGCGAGCTTCGATAGATCTTCATTCTTCACGGTTAATCTGCCGTTATACCAACCCCCCCCCCCCCCCCCACCCTTCTTCCCCTTCGTCGCTCGCACTTCTTCTCTTCATCCCTTGGAACGCAGGGAAAGTCCTTGTCAGGGGAAAAAGCCATAATTGGCGATAAGATTCGTCGGTGGGTTCAGTGCTAGGGAAAAAAAAAGAAAGAAAAAAAAAAAAAAAAAGAATTTCGAAATCCGTCGAAACGAGAAAAATCGTTAATTCGTGCATTATTTTGTAGTCTTCGTTTTTTTCAAATAATTTTTATTTCTTTTTTCGAATTCAGGGGCTTTTTAATACGTTCGGGATGGAGAGGAGTGGACAGGGTGAGGCGTTCGAGCGGGGGAGGGGGGAAGAATTGAAATAAAGTATCGGAGGAAAGAAAAAAAAGAAAAAAAAAAAACGGATCGAAAAATAAAGGATAATTCGAGTTTTTCTGCGGGTACGGAATATGCGAGAGGTAGCTCTACGGGGATATTTGAAAAAGCGGGCGCGTGGCAGGGAGGCGTGTCTTGCCCTTGCTTCTTCTCTCGCTCTCGCTCTTTCTCTCCTTTTTCTTCCTCTTTTTCTCATTCTCTCTCTCTCTCTCTCTCTCGCTTTATCTTTCTTTCTTAAGCACGTTGAGCACTTCAAAAACGATTGCGCCGTTTGTTCGGATGTATATATGTATATATATATATATATATATATATATATATTGTCGTAAGAAATTACATATTTCGCATGCTGGATAGCATCTGTCCAGAAGGAGAAGGTGAGGGAGAAATAGAGAGGGAAACTCTTTGGGATTCCACTAGAACTTGAGGAAATCATAGGATTATTAAAAACAAAAAAACATTTTTTTGCGTAATTGACTGGGTTGTACAGCCTAAAAATGTTTTTTTTGTTTTTATTTTTTTATGAATTGTTAAAGAGAGAGAGAGAGAGAGAGAGAGAGAGAGAGAGGGGGAAAGATTTTTGTTTGGGTTTGTTTGGGTTTGTTCGGATTCGCAACGGAGAACCGATAAGTGACATCGTTTGGGTTTGTTTGGGTTCGCTTGAATTTGGAGCGAAGAAAAAGCGAAGTTAGATCGAAAGACAGCTTTGTTCGGGCTTGTTTGGGTTAGCAACGAAGTACCAACGCGTCCCATCGTTTGGGTTCGTTTGGGTTTGCAGGTAAAAAACGAAGTCGAATCGAAAGACAGTTTCGTTTGGGTTTGTTTGGGTTTCCAGCGAAGCGACAGAGAGTCCTATCGTTTGGGTTTGTTTGGGTCCGCAGCCAAACAAAAATCACGTCGCATCGAAAAACAGTTTCGTTTAGGTTTGTTTGGGTTTGTATTAAAAATAAAAATTAAAAAAAAAAGAAAAAAAAAGAAAAAATCAAGTACGAGACCGCTTTACTCGAAGTGCAATTATTTTTATCCGACTCGAGGAAAAAGTAGCACTTACGTACCTTACGGACGATCAACTTCGAAGCAAATGCCTCGGAGTGGCCAGAGGCCGTTTCACCGAGGCTAGAAAAATTTCAATCGAAGCAGCTGCGAGTGTCGATAGTCACGCGACAAAGCGCGAAGACGGACGAGAAGAACCGGGAGAAAGAGAGAGAGAGAGAGAGAGAGAGGCCGGCGAGAGATTTTTATTCACTTTGTGTTTCCTTGCTTTCGCAGTTTTCAGTTTTTTTTTTTTTTTTTTTTTTTTTTTTTTTTTTTTTTTTTTTTTTTTTTTTTTTTTTTTTTGTTTTTTTTTTTTTTTTTTTGTTTTTTTTTGTTTTTTTTTTTTTTTTTTGCACAAAGCGTATCCGAGAGTAAGCCCGGTGTATACACCGTTTTTCTTCCATACACGAGAAATATATGCCTCGATCTCTATATCACGCGTGCGTGATATACAGTTTGATCGTTCCATCGATTGCCAACAGGATATTTGGTGGCCGCTGACTCCTGCACTTAAAATCATTATTTTTATGGATGCGACATTTTTTTTTGTTTTTTTTTTTTTTTCCTTTTTTTTTTTTCGATCCCTCGCGATCCCTCCCTCCTCCTTGCGCGTTTAATCTTTTGCAATAATTTACAGAACCTGGTTCATGCATTACCGTTATCATTATTATTGTCGTTGAGGTTCCCGACGGTTTTCCTTGAAATTATTTTTAACATTATTTTTGTATTTTTATTTATTCATTCATTTGTTTGTTTATTAGCTTCGTGTTCATTGACTCGATTAATTAATTAACTCGTTCGTTTATTAATTTATTTATTCATGGATTCGGTTCGTATTACATTTTTTATTTATCCATTTATTTGTTTATTTTTATTGCTAACGTTATTGTTAGTTCATTTTTTTATTATTTTTATTGTTGGTGTTCGTTCGTACAAACTTTTCGATAATGCAACTGAAACGAAATATTTTAATAATCCAGCTTCGATTGGAAGGCTCATTAATCTCGTCTATCGAAGTAATAATTATAATTGATTAATATGAATTAATCCACGAGTTACTGAATTTTCCATAGAACGCGATGTAGTATCGAATAAAATTGTCTTCTCGTTATTTACGAAATTATTCATTTATCAACATTGTTGAAACGCCAATTTTTGTACGGTTATAAATTTATTATAAAGTTATGGGAATGAGTTCTTATTTCTGAGGAAATAAATTCGAGTTCTTTTTTTTTTATATCGAAATTTGAATATATTCAAAAGAAATTCAGGAAAAAAATGAGAAACTGATGAATTGAAAAATTGATAAATGGATAAATTAAAATATTGATAAATTGATAAATTGAAAAATTGAAAAATTGAAAAATTGATAAATTGATGAATTGAAAAATTGATAAATTAAAATATTGATAAATTGAGGAATTGAAAAATTGATAAATTGATAAATTGAAAAATTGAAAAATTCATAAATTGAAAAAAAAATGAAAATGAATGCATCAGCGAATCGTTGAACGAAGCTGCCAGTGAAAGGGTGTTATCGACCCACTGACCAAGGATAAAGAGGACGATCTCTTTTTGCCGGTCGAATTCGGGGGCCGTGCAGCCGGCGAATGCGCAGGTCAGTTAGACCAGTCGGCTCGACTGGTTTCATTTCCCCTTCCTCCCAGGCCATCCCTTTCCCTCTTTTCCTCCTTGACGACCCTTCCGCCTTTCCTCCATCCCCTCTCGGCAATTTCGATGTTGCCAATCGACCTCATTGAAAATATTATCGTTTAATAATTATTATTTTCTTCAAAATTCAACCCCCTATAAGGGTGGATTCCGGAAGTGGAAACCAACCCCTATTGAATTATTAAAACCAAACAAACCCAAACAATCATCATCAACTTTAATTCCCTTAAAAGTCTATTTTTCCAAAGAGGAAAATCGAACGATTAATATTTAAACAAACCTAAACAATCATTACGAACTTTCATCCCCGTAAAACTGTGGATACCGGAAGTTGAAAATTTAATTCCTAAACCCAAACAAAACAAATTATCACCAACTTTCATCCCCTGAAGACATAAATTTGGGAATTTGGAAAATTAAATTCTTAAACCCAAACAAATCCAATTATCACCAACATTCGTCCCCTGAAGAAACGAATTCCGGAAGTGGAAAATCAAATCACCAAACCCAAACAAACCCAAACCAAATAGTTTTAATTTCCCAATTACGATTATTTCCGGTTATTAAAAATGAGAAACAGCGGAGAATTAACGACGAAATAATTGGCTCTATCGGTAAGTTTATTTACGACTGACAGAAGCGAAGGGAAAGGGACGCAAAAAGTAACATAATTTTTTCCCATGACGCTTCAACCCTATTGTGCGGTCTCGAGTGCATAAGAGGATATGAGAGTTTATTAGCGTTTCGAAACTCTGCGGGATTTCCTATCGATGGAGAGACCAAAAGGCTTTTCGAAAATAGCTTGTTTTTTATTTATTTATTCATCCTCGATATTTATTTCCATCTTTTTCAATCCGCCATTTTATTTCTTCATTAATTATATTTTTTTCGTCAATATCAAATTTGACTAATTTAGTCCGAGCGCGTATTTGCGTCTCTTTCCGTTTTAATAAACCGTTTAAACCCCCATTTTTCCCCTAGCCAAAAAAAACCCTATAAGACACAAAAGCCCCATGGATATCCCCATATCTCTATCATCCGCTTTTATTTCAACGTGTTGTTGTTTTTTTTTTTTTTTTTTTTTTTTTTTCGTTTGTTTCCTCTCGCCAAATTTACTTCGTTTTTTTATATTGTTTGTTTTTTTTTTTCTTCTTTATTTTTTCGGCGCCCCGTTTCTCGTAGCTCTCCCGTGGCTCGCGAGCAAATTCGATCTTATCGTTCTCCTTCTCCTCGAGAGAAAAGAGAATCGAGATTCGACGCTGCGATTTCGCGGCTCGTTCTCTCGCGCTTACTTCCGGTTCCCGGGGTCTTCGCGACGGTTTTACTCGTTTTAT
>JAPYZI010008633.1:0-22779 GCA_030523105.1 Ophioninae sp. A BG-2022a
AAAAAAAGAGGCAAAGGGGTATGTATGGAAAAATTAGCAAAAATCGATGGTCCAACTTTGAAATTCTGCCAAAAATCGAAAAATCATCGGATATTAATGGTTAAAAAAGCAATTTGAAGAGAAAATCATAACGAAGAGATTGAGCGCAAAGTGGAGTACCAAACCCTAAAGGAAAAAAAGTTATCGATGATTCAGTGAAAAAACGTTTAACCCTCAAAAATAAAAAAAAAATTTTGATTTTTAATATTTTTTTTATTGACCCATTTCGAAGTAATTTTATCTCCTGAGAATGAATCTACCATTCATTTTCTCCAAAACCCAAAATTCGCAAGAAAAAATTGTAAAAAACTTCTAAAATCACGATTTCTTTTGTTGTGTGCAGTGTTTTCGACGATACAATAGTAGCTTTCAAGAAATCCGTAAGTATTCACGAATAATAATGTTAAACAGAGAAAAAATTCAAGCGAATAACGCGTTTCTCGAAGTTTAGTACCCGCGAATTCCGCCGCGGCGCTGATCTCCGAATATTCCGTGTGGGCGTACGCGTGCGCGGTCACACTCGCGACCCGTCAAGGACTCTCGGAACGACCCGACAACGTCGAACGGAAATTGCAAAAAAAAAAATAGAAAAAAAAAAAAAATTTTTTTTCAGAAACAAAAAAAAACAACTGTACATTCGTAATATCGGCGTTGCGAGGGTCCGCACAAGCAGCAAGTATATTCACGGATATTCGGGATGTTGGGCATGTCAGGCTGGTCGGAATATCGATAGTTCGGGCCCAGACGGTGATATCCAACAAGCTCCCTCTTTCTCTCCTTCCCTCTTATCCATCAGCGTTCTCTTAGCCTACAGCATTTCCCGTTGGTTCCCGTACGCGCGTATATTCCTCGATGTCTACACGCATGCCTGCTCTGAGGCATTCGCACACGTATACGGCCCATATGCGTGTGGCGAACGGGCCGATAGGGATTTACGAGCGGTTTCGGGCAATCGCGAATAGAGATTAGGCCGGTAATTAACTATGGATCTGGTCTCTGCAGCAGAAACGCCGTGAGCTCCCGCGCCACGATTGCATGTAGGTAGCGCAGCATTGAGTTCGTGGACCTAGGCTAGTTTCAGCCTAGCGACGTGTATGTACGATCGGCAAAATCTCTCTCTCTCTCTCTCGCTCTCTCTCGCTCGTACGAGAACACATAGGCGCGCATCCGCGTATACACAGGGTGACTGGAAATTCGAGTCGTTCCTTCTGAAGCGTTAAATTGGACTTCTTTTGCAGTAGGTTGAGTCATATTCCACAGAAACCGGACGATTAAAGATTTTTGAGTTAATTAAAGATAATTAGAGATTTTTGAGTTAGTCAATGATAATTCAAGATTTTTGAGTTAGTCAATGATAATTCAAGATTTTTAAGTTAATCAATGATGATTCAAGATTGTTGAGTTAGTCAATGATAATTCAAGATTTTTAAGTTAATCAATGATGATTCAAGATTTATAAGTTAATCAATGATAATTCAGAATTTTTGAGTTAATCAATGATAATTCAAGATTTATAAGTTAATCAATGATAATTCAGCATTTTTGAGTTAATCAATGTTCAAGATTTATAAGTTAATCAATGATAATTCAGCATTTTTGAGTTAATCAATGATAATTCAAGATTTATAAGTTATTCAATGATAATTCAAGATTTTTAAGCTACTCAATGATAATTCAGCATTTTTAAGTTAATCAACGATACTTCAAGATTTCTCAGTTAATGATACTACCAAACAATAATGAACTTAAAGTTGACTTTAAGCGTGCCATCCGCTGCTAACCAAAAAAAAAAAACAACAACAACAAAACTAACAAACGAAATAACATAAAAAAAGCGATATCTCGAAAAACTATTGGTTTTCGGGTAGCGTATCCCGTAACCTTGTTTACCATAAACGAGCTCTGCGTTATTCCCTTAGAGGGGAACCCCATCGAATTTCCAAACACCCTGTATAATGCATATCGGTGGTAGCACATAGAAGAGCGTTTCTACATAGAAGCGTCAAGAGAGCGGGCCTCGGTCGAGGCTCGGTCATCCTTTACTCCGGGTATCCCGGAGTACATGGGAGCAGCCCGCGGAGAGTCCGCAATGTGCCTCCGTGCGCCCGGAATCCCCCTCGTTTGCTCTCGCGCGCTCCCGTCCCCCCCCCCCCCCCCCCCCCCCGCCCCCCGCCCCGCGCTTTCCGCGCGTTCACCGCCGCGTATTAAACTATTTATACGTGTAGAGCTCTTCGTACCGGCGAGTACGTGTACGATAGCCGCGAACCTCGAGTTCCTCGCGAGGCTCTCCCCCCACCCCGCCGTACTATCGAGATACCTCAACGGTGAGCAAACGGAGGCCTGAAAAGAGACCGAGAGTGAGAGTGGGGGAAAAGCGCACCCTTATTCGCGACACTCCGTACGGGAGACCAACCGAAGGAGAGAAGGAGAGAAGAGACAGGCGCGAGAAGGGGCGGGGGGGGGGGGGGGAGAAGAAGAGGCAGAGCGATCGAGCCCGCGGAGCGTACTACGTGCGAGGCGCCGCGTATATTTTCCGCGCTCTCGCGAGAGCCCTCTCTCGCTGCCTCACCGAGGGAGAACCCTCGGCCTCCTAACTATACACGTGTGCGACCAGATGAGGTTGGGGTTTCTGCCCCCGAGCGGATGGGTCCTCTCGGTGTACGCGTGTGTCACGTATGTACCCGCGTTCGGCTATGTGTAGACGTTAACGCACAGGTACGCGTTCGCGTATGTGATATATATATATATGTATAGTTTTTTTTACGTTATTTTAGGTTTTTTTTTGTACATTAGTTTTAAGGAACGAATGTAAAAAAAAAGTAACTAAAAGTAAACTGGTAAATATAATATAATAATAATGAATAAATATAATAATAAACTTAAAATTGACTAACTACAAACTAAACTAAACTAAACTAAAAAAAAATGAAACTGATGTAAAAAAAATAATATATACATATATATATATATATATGTTATTTTTTTTACATTAGTTTTGGTTTTAGTTTTAGTTTTTTTAGTTTAGTTTAGTTTTTAGTTAGTTTTTTTTAAGTTTATTATTATATTTATTTATTATTATTATATTATATTTATTAGTTTAGTTTTAGTTAGTTTTTTTTTACATTGGTTCCTTAAAACTAATGTAAAAAAAAAACTAAAACTAAAACTAAAACTAATGTAAAAAAATATATATATATATATATTTTTTTTATTTAACCCAAACAAACCCAAACAAAAAAAAAATATATATATATATATTTGTTTTTTTATGGGTATGTGAAAGTGGAGGCGTCCGAATGCGTCGAGAGTATCCCTATCTTTTCAATATTTCTATCTTCAAGATTCGCGTACGTTATAACAGTATCTGCGACGGCGTCGATAAACCGAAGCCGGACGATTCGAATATCCGGCGTCGAAAGCGTGAGGAAAAAAAGAAAAAATAATTTGGCGGAAAAGGAAAAAAAAAAATACGGCGAGTCCAGTTCGCTCCGAGCGTGGTCAGGGAACACCGGATGCCGAAAGAAATACGACCGCGAAAGTTAAAAACGCAAGTTGAAGGGGAGAGGGGAGGCTGCTGGAACCGAGATGTACTCTGTAACGGTGATCTCTATGGATGTCCAGAAGCGTTCTCGCACCGGTCCACTTCACCAGATTTTATTTACACTTCGATAATAACAACAACAATAACTACGACTATTCCATACGTAAGGAAGATAGATCCTTGCGCTGATCTTCTTTCGACGAATTCGTCATCCGTTTCGGTACTTTTGGACGCTTTTCTTTCGTCCCACCCCCCCCCCCCCCCCCCCCCCCCCCCCCCCCCCCGAATCGGTCAAATCGACGGGAAAAAGTGAAACCGCTCGGTACGCTCGTCCCCCGGACAATCGTTGGGGACCGAGAAATACCGAGGAGTCCTTTAAAACCTGTATCGACGGAATTCACGCGACGTCCTCGGCGAGTCCTGAAAAACAGAGAGGAAAACGACCGAGGGGCGAAAAGATCGAGAGAGGGGGAGTGAGAGAGGGAGAGAGGGGGAGAGGGGGAAAAATGCATCCCACGGGAGGGACGTTGCACGTGCAATACGTCACAGGAAAAAAAGGTAACCGTTCGGCTAAGGATACGCTCGTGTACGTCGCGGACCTCCCTACCATCTATGATGGCAGTGAGCTTGGTATGGCTTGTTCGCGCCTCACAGCCGGAAGTGACGTTTTGATTATCCGTTTTTTAATTCCATACCGAGTGATTTATAGGTTCAGCTTTAAAAACAGCTTACTTTAGTTTTGTTTTGGTTTTATTGCGTTATTTTTATATTTTTATTTATTTATTTATATTTAAATTTATTTATAGTATTGTTTGGGTTATTTTATTATTTTATTTATTTATATTTTAATTTATATATAGTATTATTTACGTTTTTTAATTTTATTATTTAATTATAATATTATTTACGTTATTTAATTATTTCATTTAATTATAATATTATTTACGAAACAATACTACAACGAACGAGAACACAATTGCAGAGGTTTTCACGAGCTTGAAATTATAGATCCACATTATTCATTAACTCCGTAATAAACCTTTAATGTAAACTTAAATTATCAGCAAAGCTGCTTTCGTCGAAACGTTCGCGCGTTTGTTTATTAAGGAATCATTCCAGTTGTTACTCAGCGAAAAAGCACGGTATTAATTTTATTATTATTATTATTATTCTTATATTTTTTTAATCATGACACTTTCGTGATTGTCTTTATTTAAAAGCGTTACTCGAAAGCCCGAAGAAAAAAAAAAAAAAACTCAACGACGCCGAGTAAAAAAAGAGAATCCGTTTTAATCGACGTTCGGATTGATCTTGAATTTTTCAACTTATCACAAAATAAATCTCGCGTTCGTTGAATTTCGTATTTACGTTTGAAATAAAAAAAATGTAATGATCGAGTCTGTGAATCGTCGATTGAAAAATTGAGAAATTTCGTTGCGTCTCGTATCGCATTACGGTTTCGTACAGTTTAACGAATAACGCAACCGGGCCTCAAGGCGTTTTTGAATCGCCTTGTATATAATCGCTAAGGTAGAATCCCCGTAGATATAACCCGCGAAACCTCTCTGCCCCTTTCTCACCGTCTCTGTTGCACTTTCCCTCCTGGTCTGTACATCCCTCTTCAGCCCTCGCGAGCTCTCGACGTTCCGCCTCGATACCGACCCGATACACGTACTCTACTCGGCGCGACCGGGCAGGCCAACAAGCAGGCGGCGGACACGCCAGAGACCGAGACTCTCGCACCCGACAGCCTGCAGCATGCAGCAACTCTACGTTCTGTCCTGTGAAACTTTCGAAGCGCGAAGAGAAGCGTTGGGCTCTCTCTCTCTCTCTCTCTCTTTCTCTTGGGTGAGACAAGGGCAAGTTGAAAACGCGATCAATCCTCTATCCCGCCATCTTAGTCCCTCTTACGGTGCACCCTTTCCCCCTCCCCCTGCCCCTAGTTCACTTTGCTCCCTCCCTTAGCTCGGAGTTCCGCGACAAGCTTTGTGGCCGCGCAATAGAAACTTGCGTGTGCGTAAATATATATATATATATATATATATATATATATGTGGGAAATATATTTCGAGCCTATTACGCGTTGGCACCATTACGTTTCGTTATTTCGAAATCCATAAACGTTTGTCTCGGCACCAGCCCGATTTTGAGACAAGAGTCTTTTCAGAGTTTTAACAATCCTTTGCGATCGGCATATTTATTTTAATTTAATTTAATTTGATTCAATTCAATTTAATTTATTTTATTTTATTTTATTTTATTTTATTTTGTTTTATTTTATTTTATTTTATTTTATTTTATTTTATTTTATTTTATTTATTTTATTTATTTTATTTATTTTATTTATTTTATTTATTTTATTTATTTTAATTTTATTTATTTTATTTATTTTATTTTATTTTATTTTGTTTTATTTTATTTTATTTTATTTACCGTACATACTAATTTTTCAAAATAGTGATTTTTCGTTATCCCAAGTTATCATACCGGAGTAAAATGTCATTGATATCGTCAAGCTGTTTTCGGAATTATCGATCGTCCTTTCTTGGGAAGTGGGTCTCGTAATACGATCGAAAAATCCAAAAATAAAAAACCATTTATTCCCTCTCTTTGTCGAAACCTATCGTCCCGATGATTCGCGCTAGTCCTTGATCCTTCGATTAATCGACGCCCGTAAGATTGGACGTCGTGCTTGCAAGCCCTGGTCTGCCGGAATCCGTGACATTATCTGACGTCATAACGGCGCGTCTTTGATCGCGGATTCCGGGAGGTCGGGACTGACGCGAAAAGTGACGGACTCGAGATAACGAAAGAACGACACGTGTATAATACATCCATACACACACACACACACACACACACACACACCACACATATATATATATATATATATATATATAAAAGAGTACTCGGTACACGCTCGATAGACCGAAAGCCAAGAGGGAGAGATAAGGTCCGAGGTCCACGCGTCTTGGCCGATGGTCGTCTCTCTCGCGTCTCTCGAGTCCTCTATATATCTCGCGAGGACTTTTGGGACGCGTTGTACATGGCGCGGGTTTCGCGCGAGCGCCTCTCTCGCGTCGTTGAGGTTCCGCGAGACGGCTCGCGGAAGAGAGACCGAGAGAGAGAGAGAGAGAGAGAGATAGGAGTGCGAGGGAGCGAGACGACGAGAGGGACGGCGAGGAGGAAGGGGAGGGGGGAAGAAGAAGAAGGCGGGGGAGGGGGGAGGGGGTTTGGGACGAGAGCGGATAGCAGTCGAGAGGCGAGACGGGCGTGTTCGTTCGTTCGTTGTGCCGCTGGCTCTCCGGGGCTCTTTATGTAGCACATAGACGTTGCCCTGGCGCGTTCGTTGCCGCGGCTCTCTCGCTCAGCGTGTGACGCTCAAATTACCTCCGTTCTCTCTTTCCCTCTCTCTCTCTCTTGCTCCACGGTTCTTTCGCTCTCTCGGGTTCGTGTGTACGCGCCACCCTGTCGTCCCCCTTTTCGCCAGGCCAGAAAGAGCGAGAGGGATGAGAAGAGCGAGGGGGGGAGGATGAAGGGAGGGGGATGGGTGAGAGTACGTGTGTCTCTCCCTTGCGACCCTCCTCCACCTTCCGCTCCTCCCCCGCACCCTCGCTGCTTGTCCGTTCGCCTCGGCGCGCCTCTACGACGTCGGCTTTCCTCTCTCTCTCTCTCTCTCTCTCCCTCTTTCTCTCTCTTTTGGGTGCTCCGCAGTCTTCAATTATCCCTCTCGCTCTCGCGCTGCTGCTATGTGAGAGCGTCCGCGCGCTACGCTACCCCACGCGCAACATAACACGATAGAGGAGAGCCTCTCTCTCTCTCTCTCTCTCTCTCTCTATCCCTCTCTCTTTCTCTCTCTCTTCGTTGCGCGGGTCTGAAAACGCGGCCAGCAGCAGCAGCAGCAGACAGGCACCGCGGGTCACCGCCTTTCCTTGTCCGTACTGTTTCTCTCTCTCTCTCTCTCTCTCTCTCTCTTCGTCTCTCGTTTCTCTCCTGCGCCTCCCACACCTACCGCCCGTCTCACCCTCGGTCTCTCCTTCGGCTCCTACTTCGCCTCCGTTCCCTCGTGTTCCGACACTTTGCCCCCTCGACCTTTCGCGATTTTCCGTCTCTTCCACCCCCCCCCCCCCCCCCCCCCCCCCCCCCCCCCCCCCCCCCCCCCCCCCCCCCCCCCCCCCCCCCCCCCCCCCCCCCCCCCCCCCCCCCCCCCTTTTCCATCGACTCGCTCTTCTAAATTTCGCCTCTCTTCCTCTCTGTATTCCGGTACGAACCTGGACTCCGAATTCTCGCGCTCGCAGCTTTTCAATATCTCCGTCTCTACGTTTCGCGATTTTCTCTCTCTCTCTGTCTCTCTTGCTCTTTTTCTCCCTCTCTGACTCGCTCGAACTTGCTCGTAAACTCGGCTTCTTTATCACTCCGGTGTCTCTCATCTAAATTTCGTTTCCTCTCCGGGTTTTCTCTATTCTCGAAATTCCGCTCCTTTTCGCTTATCGACTTTTCTTCCTCTTTTAATTCTCCGCTTCGTCGGATCTCCCTTTTCACTTTTCCTCGTTGCTCTTCCCGTTTCTCCCTTTACCAACCGTCTTCTCTTCCCTTCCCCGTTCTCTTTTTCGCTTCTCTTTGACGCTTCTCTTTTTTTTTTTTTTTTACCTTCTTCCCTCCTCCCGTTTGCGCTCGTCCACTGTTGTCCCGTTCTTCATCCTCGTTCAGCCGCGGATCGTAAAAGAGAAAAGAAAACGACCGAATCGGAGAGAGAGAGAGAGAGAGAGGGAGAGGGAAATTCTCTCTCGCGCGTTTCGCCGCGGAGATCCCTCCTTATTGCGCACCGATGAGTATCCCGCGGCTCTTTTTTCTATATACACGTGACGTTCCTCTCTACCTCTCTCCTACTCGCTCTCTTTCTCTCTTTTTCACTCTCCCCTCCCTACTCGACCCAACGGCGCCTCTCTTTCTACTCCGCCATCCCTGACGACCCACCCCACCAACCTGCGCGCACACTTTGATCCATATACCAACACCGTCACGCGTTTACATCGGCCAACGGCCCCTTTGTTATTAGTCCTCGGTGTACCACCCTAAATTCACTCGCGCGACCGCGCCACGTTCCTCCCGTCCTCACGGAAAACGGACAAATTTCGGCAAACGCTTCCCGCGCCCAGCCCGGCAATATTCGTCTCCGTTGTACTCGTACGGAAGGAGAGAGAGAGAGAGAGAGGGATTTATATTGATTGATATAATTTATTATGCCCCAGCGGACTTTCGGCAAAAAAAAAAAAAATGAAAATACAGTAAATAATACGAACAAACAAAAAAAAATAACTGAGGAAATTAAGTAGAATCAAATCATACGACGGAGGAAATTGTGAAGATCGAATACACTGCGGAAATCGAACTTAAAAATCTAATAGATCGACACTTAAAAAACTTGAAAAAATCAAACTCATTAAAATAAAACTTAAGAAATAAAGAAAAAAACGAAATCTTTGAAAACTTGAAAAACAAAATCAAACTCGTTAGAATAAAACTTAAGAAATAAGAAAAAACGAAATCTTTGAAAACTTGAAAAACAAAATCAAACTCGTTAGAATAAAACTTAAGAAATAAATAAACAAAACGAAATCTTTAAAAATTTGAAAAACAAAATCAAACTCATTGAAATAAAACTTAAGAAATAAATAAAAAAAAAACGAAATCTTTAAAAATTTGAAAAACAAAATCAAACTCATTAAAATAAAACTTAAGAAATAAAAAAAAAACAAACTTATCGACTGCAAAAAATCAAACTTAAAAATCTAAGTGTACAATGGAGAGAGAGAGAGATGACGGAATTCTAATATATTTTAAGCATCGTATCAGCTTTCCGAAAAACTCGCGTATTCAAAGCTTTTTTTTTTCTCCGAACTCGAAATCTCCCAAGTTTCAATTTTGTTTGTACAGAGGGCGTTATTTATCGATCGTTCGAATTGTTACTACGCGTGACGATGAGTAAAAAAGAATAATAAAAATATCTTGACTGTTCGAGCATAATGATAATTTTTTCAATGGAAACGAAACTGGATTCTCTTGTTTTCAGTAGACATCTTGGATCGTCTCCGAGGGGTTGATTTCACTTTTTATCCCAAGGGTGACTGGATATTTATCGTTGACAATTTTCACGCGCTTGAAGTTTCGCGACGTCCCCGACCGGTGCGAATCGCGTTTTTCTCAGTCTAGTAATACAGGGTTATATCTGCGGAGACATATTTTCGTATACTCTTCATGTCCCGTAGCTTTCAACATTTTTTTTTTTTGCGTCCGTTCTTCCCAACGCCAAAAGTCACGAATCAGACGAAATCCGTTATAGATATGACCGTTTCGTGAGTCTCGTGTTCAAAGAGCGTTCTTCGGTAACCGTGCGTGGATGATGAACAAAAGCATTGTCGGATGTTAGAGATTGATTGAAACGAAAGCGTCGTTACTTCGCGATGATGACGGGTCGGTTCTGCTCGAACGAATAACCATCGACAATTTTTTCAAACTCGGATAATCCGAATTAAAACGGTAATTCAATTTTTTTAAATGATTTTTCACAATTATTAATAGAATATAAAATAAATTGAATAAAATAAATTGTAATTGTAAAAGATATTCGTCTTTTGTTAATTATAAACGAAAAACGAATGGACTAAAAACCCAAACAAATTGTGGGCAAAAATGTTTAGCAAAAGCTAAACAAACGTTGGGCAAAAATGATGATCAAAAACCAATCAAACGTTGGGCAAAAATGATGTTCAAAACCCAATCAAACGATGGCAAAAATGATGATCAAAAACCAATCAAACGTTGGGCAAAAATGATGATCAAAACCCAAACAAACGGTGGGCAAAAATGATGATCAAAAGCCAATCAAACGTTGGGTAAAAATGATGATCAAAACCCAATCAAACGATGGCAAAAATGATGATCAAAACCCAAACCAACGTTGGCAAAAAATGATGATCAAAAGCCAATCAAACCTTAGGCAAAAATGATGATCAAAACCCAGTCAAACGTTGGCAAAAATGATGATCAAAACCCAAACAAACGTTGGCAAAAAATGATGATCAAAAGCCAATCAAACCTTAGGCAAAAATGATGATCAAAAAAAATGATGATCAAAAGCCAATCAAACCTTAGGCAAAAATGATGGGCAAAACCGAAACAAACGTTGAGCAAAAATGATGAGGAAAATCGAAACAAACGATCGCTACGGGTTGTTTTCATTTAATCATGCGTCACGTGAGCCCAAGCAGGCCGAGTAGAGCCCGGTGTTCGCAAGTTGCAAATCCCCGGCAACTCATAACTGACCAGCGGTAGCGTAACAACGTGCGCTGTAACCCTGTATACGCGACATGACGAAGCGGGAATGTCATCGGTCCGCTGCAACGTCCGAGTTGCCGAGGCTTATTGAGAAGTTTCTCGCGTGTCCCGTACGACCCGGTTGACGCTCTCGTCGTACGAGAACGCACCGATTACTCTACGGTATAATACACGCGTTCAACATGCCGCATAAAGTCGTGACAAATCGAGGAGATCCCCGGCGACTTGTGCGCGTGTGCTTCAACCACGTGCATCATGTCAGGAAACCGTTCTATGCGCATCACTCTTACTCCATTCCCCTTCCACTTTCCTTCCCTCTTTCCACTGCTTTCCCGACTCGATCCTCGTTATTTTATTCTCCCGTGTGTAAAATTCGTTTCAAGAGAAAATATTGGATTTCCCGCATAGATAAACGTGCCTACTTGTTTTTTTATTTATTTATTTGAGAAACTGTCAAAACCGGCAATCCAGTCCATTTATGGGAAACTTGGTCAAATCAATCTCGATCTTAAACCTCGTGGCGATTTACGTCCATTAGTTTTGGAACCATTGACGACTGCGGTAATTGTTTTTCGATCAATAACCACCTTATATTCGTATTTTTACAAACTACTAAATTGGTAATAAATTGTAAATTGAGTGATGTATTATTCCATCGGTAAATATAATTTAGCAAATTTTCAATGATTTTGGCAATTTTTTAAAATATCTGTCCAATAATACTATAATTCGTAATCGTATTCAATGAAAGTGACCTAAATTTAATTCGATTTTTAATATAATTGTTTCACTATTCATTAAATTAATTTATTATCAATTTAATTAATGTATTATTAATTTAATTAATAATAATTAATCTAATTATTTAATCATTATTTTAATTAACAGTAATTACGTTATTTAATATACAATTAATTCCTATAATTTCTATTGAATTACTATTAATTAATTTAATCAATTTACCATTATTTTAATTAATAGTAATTACGTTAATGAATTTACTATTAATTCCTATGATTTCTATCGATTTACTATTAATTAATTTAATTACCTATCAAAAACAAGTAATCCTAAAAAAAAATCAAAAGTAACAACATTTTTTCCACATTTCACTGCCGTTGAAAAAAAAAACAAACAAAACCAATAGCGACTAAAAACACTCACGAAATAACGTGATAACGATTTTACACGGAGAAACTTTCGTCTCTTTTTATCGTCGTACGTTGCAGGAGCAGATACGAGAGAGATAAAAATGGGAGATGTGGCGACCATTAGAGAAATACCTACACAAAAATCGTTTTACATCAGGCCCTCGTGCATTCCATAAATTATTGTAACAGGAGGAAAGTCACGGTGCGGTTAGCCTCGAAAATTGCACGTGAATGATACATCGTCATCGAACGGTCTATCTTGTTCAAGCGTACAAATAGAAACGAGAGGGAAATCGTGGATCGAGAACTCGTACACAAATAGACCCAATCGCTCGGGAAACGCGATCAAGCTTTCTCGTATAAGCGTCCAGTCGTTCAATATGGAAATATACGGAGGATAAATATGTGTGTCCATTGGCACATCCAGCAATTGTATTACCACGCGTCGTATGAATGGATCGTTTTTGGACGCGTATAAATATATATATATATATAAATCCTTGGTCTATCAAGTCTATTGGCTTAAAACTATCAGCCACCTCGTAATCTTTCTATCCCGAAGAAAAATCCAATATTTCAACGCCAAAAAAAAAAAAGAAAAAACGTAAACGGATTTACCAAACGTCGTTTCGAAAAAAAAAGAAATTCGACCTTTATTTCACACTTTTTACTTTTGCTTCCGCGATTACTTTTGTAATCGGTACCGTAATATTGAAAATATCGCGTTTTACTAGTTTTTATTGATACTCGACAAAAAATACCGATATAAAGAAATTTTCGTAAAAATCGGCAAAACATTCGTTGTCACAACATTCTTCAATTCTCGATAAAAAGTAATACTGAAATAATATTCTTATATTTTTTTTTATTAAAGATCATTCTTCAAGAAAAAAAACAGCTATATCGATAGATCACGCAACAACGTCAAACCCGTTCAAATCTTGATAAATCAATAAAATATTATTTAATAAAAAGTATTTAATAAAATTGTTCGATTCAAATTCGTTTTTTTTTAAAGCGCGATATATATGGTGTACGAACTGTACTAAACATTGAAGCCTGCTATATTCCAGATCGGGAACTCTTTCTTAAAATAGAAAAAATAATTCGCTTTAAATTAAAAAAAAAAACAATTTGCTTAAATAAAAAAAAAACAATTTTCTCTAAATTAAAAAAAAAACAATTCGCTGATAATTTGCATTAAACATAGAAAAAAAAAAGACAGTAAATGTTATAAAAAAAACTTATACCCTTCCAATACTGTCCTTCGGTGATAAAACTGATAAAAAAAAAACAATACCATCGTGCACCGATATTTCGCAATAAATACAAACCAAAAAAAAAAAAACAATAAAATTCAATCCCACCAAAATCCTTAATCCTGTAAACCTTACGATCCTTTCGACTTCCAAATCTCTGACAAAAAAAAATAACAAAGACCATAAAAAAAAAGCATCGTTCTACCTAACTCGTCCTAATTTTGAAAATCAATTCCCTGAAAATCGGCTATACCAATTTCTCGTTGCTTCGTTTCTCGGTTTCTCCGCCTCCGCTCACCGTTGAGTTTCACGTGCGGCCTCGTGTATCCGTTCGGCCACGCGCAACATCGGGTTGCCTCAACGGTCCGTTTCCACGTCCCGCGTCGCGTTGCTCTTTCGTTCTTCCCTCCCCCCTTTCCCCCACCCCCTATTTCTTTCCTCGCTCGTGCAGATATATATACACGGGTACGTTGACGCTCGCGGGAGTGTGAAATAACGCGAGGTGAAGGCAGAGGACAAAGGGTCCGCGTGGCAATACATATATATATATATATATATATACATAGATATATATAAACGCGTGCGCAAAAGCGACGGGAGCGTCGTCGTCGAAGAGTCGCGGATGGCGAGAAGGAGGAGGAGGGGGGGGGGGGGGGGGGGGCCAAGGGGGAGGGGGAAACAGCCGGGGGGGGGTGCGCGCAAGGAAGGTACATCGCGGGCGCCAGGGGCGCAGCGGAGCGTTCGGGCACTACGGGAGAGGGGAGTGAGCGGAGGGGGAAGTACGACGAAGGAGGGGAAGAACGATCCGGTATACACGCACCGGATCTTTCGCGAGAAGAAGCGCGAAAAGCAGCCGCGACGAGGACGAGACGACAAAACGACGCACGGCGGTTGCTCACGCTCGCGAGACCGCGAGGATCGGATGGCTCGTCCAGAAACGCGAACGGGGAAAGGAAACGGAGGAGGTGGAGGAACGAAGCGTCGAAGGCGCGGGGGAGGGGAGCCCACGAGCTCTACACGACCAAAGAAAAATATTTATATCGATACTCACTTATACGTGTGAATACACGTACGGGGTGACCGGAAACTCGACCTATTCCTTGAAATGGGTCATTCGTGACGAATCCTCGTTAACTACGGATACAAATTATTTAGCTCGAACTATTAGCTACGTTTATTCGTAACGTTGGAACTTTGGATTTTCGTTTATCGAACGATTCGAATTTCGTTCGATTGATTTGTTGTTGTTTTTTTTTTTTTTTTTTTTTTTCGTTTTTTTTTATTCGGGGGAAAAAGAGTCAATTGCATGATCGAATATATTTTGAAGTACCGTTTTTTTTTTTTTTTTTTATTTACGAACGTGATACATTTTTTTAAGAAGACTAGTGGACGAATTAAAGTTGGCACTGAATCTTGATTACTGATCTGTTGATCTTGAATCGTCTCGGACTAACTCTGGAATTAGAGAGAGTGAGAGAGAGAGATATCGAAAGAGAGTAAGAGGACCGGTAAGAGCGAAACTGAAGGAAGGACGACTGACAAGACGTGCTCACCCGCGGACCACGCGTGGTTTCGCGTGATCAGATATATATATATAATTAAAAATAGTGTTTTTAGTAAGTATTTTTAGTCGCTATTGGTTTTTTTTTCTAACGGCAGTGAAATGTGGAAAAAATGTTGTTACTTTTGATTTTTTGAACGTTTACTTGTTTTTGATATATAATTAAATTAATTAACAGTAATTCAATAGAAATCATAGGAATTAATAGTAAATTAATTAAATTCATAATAAATTAATCAAATGAATAATGAATCAATGAAATTAAAAATCGAATTAAATTTATTACAGTATCATTGGACGGATATTTAACAAAAATTGCTAAAATCATTGCCAAAATTAAAAATACATAATTTATTTAAAATTATTACTGTAAAATTCCTTTTATTAAAAAAGATTAATATTACGATTTTGTGATTTTTATTTTATTTAAAAAATTCTAAATGGCAGAATAGCGCATATATATATATATATATAGGAACTATTTCGTTCGGTGTCGGGTGAGTCACGCATCCCGCGAGCTTCCTGCTGCCGTTGGTGTGTCTCTCAGGCTCTGGCTACACGATGATGATGGTCTTACTCCGTCTCACTTTCGCGAACACTCACGCACCGCTTCTCTGTCTTTCTCTCTCCCTCCCTCTTTCTCCGCATTTTCCGTCTCTCTGCGGTTCACCTCCGTACCCTTCGGGCCGTTTGTTCCATCGCGCTATTTCTCGGTGCCTGTATCTCCGTCTCTCTCTCTCTGTCTCTGTCTCTCTTTCTCGCTGGTCGCGACGCGAGAAACGACGGGAGTACGACGCCGGCTATAGGTACCCCCCTCGCTCCGCTTTACGGGGCGATCGACGATTCTCGCGGAGTCCGCGGGCTCTCCGCATGAACCCTTTTGTGGCCGATGCGCTTGGAGGTTTCCGTGCGTGTACGCGAGTGCGTGCGTGCGTGAGAGAGAGAGAGAGAGAGAGAGAGGACGGATCGACGCGAAGAGACGGATGGACGGACGAACGGGCGGTATCCGAGCTCGTCACCCGCAGGGTTAAGGGTCTTCCAAAGAGGACGCCTCCAACGTTTCCCTCAGCTCGATTCCTCCTTCGTCTCGCGATGCCACTCTATCCTACCCTCTCGTGTTCCTTCGTCATTCTATACTCCTCGATTCTCTCGTTCAACATCGTTCCGATACGCTTAAAGGTATAGGTATAGGACTTGTAACCGACGCACGCACTTTTCTGGGTATAGTTGATCGTCCTCGTCTCTCGGACCTCCCGTGCTCTCGTCTCGTACCGATATTGTGTCCGCGGCCTTTTTCGCTTTTTTCCTTCCGCTTCTTTCACTTATCCCTCTCTCTCTCTCTCTCTTTTTTTTTTTTATATCTCTCTTTATCTTTTTTGTATTTTCTTTTTATTTTTCATTTTTCATTGCACGCAGTTGCAATGAGTTTAAGTTTAATTTTGAGTTTAATCTTATTTTAATTTTTTTGTTGTCTTAGCTTTAAGTTCAGTGTTGAGCGATCTTTTTTTGCATCCTCACCGTTTTGCTGTTTTTTGCCCCATAGCTTGCTGGGGCATGTTGCTTGCTAGGCAAACACAATCAAATCAAATCTCTCCCTTTGTCTCAATATGTTTCTCTCTCTCAATATCTCTCCCTCTATCTCTCTCTCTCTCGATTTCGGTCTCAGCTTGTTGGTTATGGCACTCTCTCCCTGCGCAAATTAAAATATGTTTCCTCGCTGGCAGCCTTCAAGCTACGAGTCCACGGATTTTTTCTCGAACGAGAAGCTGAATCTCTGGAGATTCAGTTTTTCGATTTAGATTTGTATTTAAAGCAGTTTTGCTGTTTTTGTTGTTTTTCTTTTCAAATGTATATATTGACTGTAAACAGTATTGTTATTGTTATTATGTATTTGCACAATAGTTAAACTCGGGCATAATAAATTCTATCATCATCATCATCATCATCATCATCATCTCTCACTCTCTCTCTCTCTCTCTCGCGATTTCATTCCCTCCCCTGCTTTCGCCTTCTCGTTGGCTCCGTTTCTCTTTTCGGGACGCACGGGCCTCTGTGAGAATTCGGTGGTCCGCGTGACGAAAAAGTGAATGCTTGATCGATGGGCGATCGATCGATCTTCGATTTTTCAACGTTACTCGAGGCGCGTTGGCGCGTTGGCGACTGTAGTTTTCGGTGGAAAGAGATTTTTCGTAGATTCGGTCAACTTGGGCTTCTCGAATGCTGGATTTTTTAAAAACTTTCTTTTTTTTTTTAACAATGTTATTCGCTAGTGATTATTATTTCCTCGTTGCCTTTACATCTGTTGCTTTTACTCGACGTACCGTTTATATTCTACGTTGTTTTTTTGTTTATTGAAAATTCAATTTCATTAATTTTATTTTTTTATTTTTGCTCAATGAAATTGAGTTATTGGACAACGGGCTGGAATCGTTGACGAGTCTTTTCGTAATCCTGTTATTTGTTGGTTCATCGATACACGGACGGCGGGAAAAAGCAGTTCGAGGAGATTGAAGAGGAGAAAAAAAACGGGCGAATTGTAAGAGAGGGAAGGAGAAAAAACGGCGTATTACACGTGCTCGTTCGATCGGCAAGCTTTGGGACCGAGGCGCGCGAACGAGAAGGGCCAACGAACCGTCTTTTCACGTTTTAATCCGAGGTATTGAAAGTTATCCTCGAGCCTATACTTTGTCTCGTTCATTCGCCTTCTCATTCGCGTCATCGTAAGTTTACTCCTTCCATCGGGATGGTTCCGCGACCTCGCGGATTCCTTGGTCAGCGTTGGATCTCGTACATCTTTTTTTCTCTTTTTCTTTATCTTTCGCATCGACCGTTAGTCATCAACCGGGATTGCAAAAAATCGAGCGTGCAAAATTCAACGAATTCATTCGATACGATCGAAATTCGATTTGCCGATCACGAGAGCAACCACGATTTATCTTCGTCGCAACGATTTTTCGTCAGAATTTCGTCAGAAATGAAAAAAAAAAAAAAAAAAAAAAAAACAACAAAAAAGTTCGTTCGTCCTGTTAATTCGACCGCGACGTTTTTCGGGGCTGAAAATGACCTTGAAATGAACTAACCCTTGACATTCCATTTCCGTTAACATTAAAATGATTTAATCATTTTTTAATACTTTTAAAAGTCAACTCTTGGAATATTACCGAGCAATAAAAGAAACCAAAAAAAAAAAAAAATAGTTTAATCACTGACCGAACCTTTCGTAAGCGAAACAATTCGCGGGACGACGCAAAAGTCAAAGAAAAGTGTCATCCGCACACGATCACCTCGAAACCTCCGAGATTCGAGCTTTCACCTTTCTTTTTTCTTTCTTTTTTTCAAACACGGTGGAAAATCGTCTACCGAAAATATTTACAAAAATGAATACCGCCGGTCGTTGTCAACGAATAAACAATGGAAACTGCTTCCGCAACCGTCGCGCAATGTTCGCCATAAAAAAATTAAAAAAAAAACACTCGACGAAACCCTTTTTCCAACCACAAAAAAAAAAAAAAAAAACCATCGCTTCAAAGCTGTGCACGGATATTTCCCAGGCAGATGTATATGGGCGGGCCGTGTCTCTACCTATACCCATTAAATTTACCTTCGGGCTTTCTCGCGGGTGCATCAGAAACGTTCCTGCGTCCTTCCCGTATACATATATATGTACTGAGAATTCGTATCCCGACGCCCTCTGCCACCCTGCGATATTTCCCGGTATAACGACCGATCAGTGATCGCCGAGACTCCGAGAATAAAAAAAAGGAAAAAAGACGGAGGGGAAACGGACAAACGAGGAGGTTGGTGGGGGGGAGGGGGAGGGGGAGGGAGAATAACGATCAAGATCGAGAGCGAAAGAGTGATCGAGAGGAGCGAGACAGAGATCGAAGCCCAGATATGAAGAAAGAAAGAGAGAGAGAGAGAAGAGTAGCGACGGGGGGGGGGGGAGAAGGAGGTTGGTGGAGGGGGAAATAGAAAGAGAGAAAAGAGCGTGGAGACGAGCGAGGCACACGGCGCGTATGCGGGCCTCGCGAATTGAGTGGAAGTGTCGCGCACGCATATATGCCACGGACCAGCTGCTGGTGCTGGTGCTGGTGCTGCTGCTGCTGCTGCCGTTGCTGCCGCGACGCCGGGACTCTGCTCTCTTGCTCCTCTTTCTCCCTCATCCCCTCCCTCCCCCCCCCCCCAACGTGTGCAGCGGGAACGCGAATGCACCGTGAACCCGGAGGGCTACTCGACCATCGAGACCAGCAGCGACGCGTTTCTCACAAAGAAGGTCCCTCTACGTACGAAACGTAAAATTTATGTACGCGTGTACGTGTATGAGGATATCTATACGTTTATATATTAATAGAATAGCTTCCACCTCGATACGTTATATATCTGCGAACGAGGATTTTACTGTTCGTGGTATATATTTTAGTTTCGTTTGTTTTTTTTTTTTTTTTTTTTTTTTTTTTTAGGTGTTTTTTTCATTCGCTCGACGGGGGTTAACATTTTCATTTTCATTTTCGATTATTATTTATTTCCTTTGTTTTTCCACTGAAAATGGAAAAAGAAATGGAAAAGGGAGTGGAAAATTGAATGGAATGGAAATGGAAAATGGAATGGAAAGAAATGGAAAATGGAATGGAAAATGGAATGGAAAATGGAATGGAAAGAAATGGAAAATGGAATGGAAAATGGAAAGGAAAATGGAATGGAAAGAAATGGAAAATGGAAAGGAAAATGGAATGGAAAGAAATGGAAAATGGAAAGGAAAATGGAATGGAAAATGGAATGGAAAGAAATGGAAAATGGAATGGAAAATGGATTGGAAAGAAATGGAAAATGGAATGGAAAGAAATGGAAAATGGAATGGAAAATGGAATGGAAAATGGAATGGAAAATGGAATGGAAAATGGAATGGAAAATGGAATGGAAAATGGAATGGAAAATGGAATAATGGAATGGAAAATGGAATGGAAAATGGAATGGAATGGAAAATGGAAAAAATGGAAAATGGAAAAAATGGAAAAGATGATGATGACTATGATGATGATGGCGATGATGATGATGATGATGATGATGATGATGATGACGATGATGATGATAACGATGATGATGATGATGATGATGATGATATAATTTAATATGTCCTAGTATAACATACTCTCCGGCAAAAAAAGAAGATAACAAAAATAATGTAGTATAGTAATAATAACACTATGAGAGAGAGAGAGAGAGAATATTGTACGGGTGTATGGCTGCTGGGTATTGCGATTCTCTCACGGTCCTCCCGCGGTTCTCTTCTCGCTCGAGTTCTCGTTTTTGCCGTACATAATGTAAACCCGTGTGTATATTATACACATAGAGAGAGAGAGAGAGAGAGAGAGAGATACATACGCGTGCACATGCAAGTATGCACACACGCGGAGCCTCCTTTTTATTCCTGGATGCTCAGAAGCTTGCCGTTCACGTTTCGACAGCTATATACGACAGCGAGCGCAGGATCATCGGGTAGAGGGTGGGGCTCGGATTCGCTTCGACTACAAAGCTTCCTACGAAAACTGATAAGGTTTCGATAGTACGATCGATATTCCGCGGTACAACGATGTACCCTTTGCCAAGAAAATTTCAACGCGAAAGCGTTCGATCTTTCTCAGCGTGCCGACCGAGAATTGTGAAAAGTTGGCCTGTTCCGAAGTCGTTTCGCGCAGTATTCTATTTTTCTTTTTTTTTTTTTCTCACGTTGAAAATTCTGGTTTCAAGTGCTTAAATGTTTTATAAGATTGTGATATTCGCGTTTTTAATGGTATGTGTAATGTTAACGTTCGTTCGTTCGTTATTCAAATTTTAACGATAATATTAATATTAACAATAAAATATATAATTTATAATATAACAATATATATAATTTAATATAACGACAATATTTATAATAACAATAATAATAAAAATAATAATAGCGTGTTTTTATTAATAACGATATTAATAATAATAATAATAATAATAACAATAATAATAGCGTTTTATTATTAATAACGATAATATTAATAACAATAATAATAACAATAATAACAGCGAAATTTCGCGTTCGTTCTTTGTTAAAATATTAACGATAATATTATTAATAACAATAATAATAATAATAACAATAATAACAGCGAAATTTCGCGTTCGTTATTTGTTCAAATATTAACGATAATATTAATAACAACAACAGCAACAATAATGATAATAATAATAATAAGAGAGAGAGAGAGAGAGAGAGAGAGAGAGAGATATTGCGTCGATCGTTCGTAGCGCAGAATAGTTCTCGCTGCGAGTATCGGGTCCCGCGGTCCGGGTTTACCTGGTTCGCGTATACCTGGGTTTCCTCCTCCTCCTCTGTACCTTCCAGGATCTTTGATCCTCGCTCCTCCGTCTCTTATATGAAACGCGAGAATACACGCACCGTTTTTTCCCCCGGTGCTCTTCCCCCCCCCCCCCCCCCACCGCCCCACCCGCCCACCGCCCCGTATTTCTTTATCCAGGCGTCGATCCCCGTCTCGTACGATTTTAAACGACCGATAAATATATTTCATGCGCGCTTGCGCGCAGCGTTTTCCGAAACTCCGATTTCGCGCGGCTGGAGACGGCGCTTACAACAACAACACGCATTATAAAAACAGTAGAAATGTTAATAATAATAATAATAATAATAATAATAATAAATAATAATAATAATAATAATAAATAATAATAATGATAATAATAATAATAATAATAATAATAATAATGATGATGATGATGATGATGATGATGATGATGATAATAAATTATTCGAATAATTCATGTGGACCGATACATCGCGCGATAATAACGGCCGATACGTTTTCTCTCTAATGCGCTCGTAACCGAGCTGACGGACCACCGACGAGCCAGAAACTTATCGAGCTCCCTCCACCCGTGCTATTTTCTTCCACGTACACGTATAAACCCAATAGTGCGATATTCTCCACCGAACGATTGAAATCGAACCGACGACTAGAAGACCCGATAACTCCAACGAAGCTGAAGTTTTCATCGAATCGTTGATTATCGCAACTCTTGACGATTCTCGAGAGGGCCTCCGCGATCAAGGTTCGTTCAGAGGTGGCCACGGAGGATTTGTCCGATAATAAGGACTTGTGCAATAAACCCAAAGATCTCGGAGTGCCCGTGGACGGCAAAGCTACGTATTTCTTGGACGTCTTAGAAACGACCTTACCGCATGGTTAATATATATATGTGTGTGTGTGTGTGTGTATATATGTATATGTATTTCGGGAGAGGCCCTCGTGAGAGAACACGCGGTGCCGACACATGCGAGCCGATACACAAGAACGGCCGTAATTCCGGCGAAACGGCGCGGCGCGACGACGAAAACGACGCGGGAGCGACGAGAGAGAGAAAGAGAGAGAGAGAGGGAGAGGGAGAGAACGGCGAGAACCGCGCTTCGCGGGCGTATATAACACGCGCAACGCGGTCCGGGCTCGCGGACCCTCACATCCTGTCTATGACAGGATGGCTGATGGCCGACCGAGCTCTCTTGCCCCCTCCCCCCTCCCTCTCCCCAGCCGTTCTTCCACGTCCACCGCCGTCACTCTTCACCTCTCTCTCTCTCTCTCTCTCTCTCTCTCTCGCTTTTTTTTCCCGCGATGCCTTCCTCCCTAGCTTTGTCTTCCATCACCGTCTCACTCCGGTATCGTTTTTTCTCTTTTCTTTAGCCTCTTCTTTTCCTTCTCGTTCTTCCTCTCTCTCTCGCTTTCGCTACGCTGTTACGTATCTCGGTCCTACTCTACCGTCGCCGCGAACGCCCGCCTGCCTTCTGCCCCGTCTCACGGGGGCCAGTTACTCCCGGCTCGCATTTTTTTTTCCGCTCTCTCTCTC
>JAPYZI010008687.1:0-14880 GCA_030523105.1 Ophioninae sp. A BG-2022a
AAAAAAAAAAAAAAAAAAAAAAAAAAAACAATGCGCAGCGACGGGGCGGGAGGAAGAATAAAAGAGAATAAAAGAGAATGAAAAAGAAAAAAAAGGTGGTCGCGCTTACCCGTGAGCGGGAAATCTGTGCTGAAGATGCTGTGGCTCGTAGTACTGTGTTGTGAGTGATCTCTCGTCCAGCGTGTGCTCGGTCGCGTGTGCCTTAGCTGCGGACTTGATATCCATGAACGCAACCGTCGCGGATGCGCTCCCGGTGATGATCGCCGAGGAGACCCCAACGCCGACGGAGCCCGAGCCGACTCCCGTACCGACCTCGGCTCCCTCGCCTCCCGTGCCACCTGAACCCCCGTCCACGGGGCACTCCTCGCCCCGTGGCAACAACTTGACGCTCTGCACGCGTCCATATCTGCAATACGATAACAATGTTAAACTCGTTGTTCCCGCTCGAGCGAAAGAGAACCGCCGCGATCATCGACCGCGAGATTCACCGCGCTTGACCGAACCACAATTTTTTATTCCTATTTTCATAACCGCTTTGTCCTACGTTTATCCTAAATCTTATCATTTTTTTATCCTACGTTTAACCTATATTTTACTTCGTCGATAAATCTTATGTAAAATTTAAGCAAATTCGTATTTTTATCATTTTTCAATCCTATTTTTATCCTACATTTAACCTATATTTTATTTCGTCGATAAATCTTACGTAAGATGTAAGAAAAATCGTAAAACGAATACGAATTCCTGAAACGATAATGATACAAATATACGTAACGAATATGAGATTATTCCTAAAGAATCGTAAACCGCAGAGACGCGGTAGAAAAATCATTCGACAAAAATGTGACCGGTAGGAATGGGCCGATCTTCGTTCTCCCGAAGAAACGACGACGCTTAGAAGAAGCCGACCCTGAGGAAATTCAATCGAAATAATCTTGGCGAAACATTTATTTTTCCCACTCCCGTGGATTCGTACGTCGATTCGAGTATGGATCGTACGCTAGAGTGGAGGAGGTGGATGCGGAAGGACCGTCGGACGGAGAGCACGACTGAGAGAAAAAGAAAGAGAGAAGGATAGAGAAGGAGACACGCCGGGTACGCGGTGAAACGCGAGGGACAGCGAGAAAAGAGGGCTTCGCATGGCAACGCCTTGGTTTTCGCCGGGCGGAGAACTCGAAGGGTTCGTTCGTTCCTCGCTAGCCCGAGATCTATGCGTTACACTACGGCGACGACGTCGACCCGCGGGATCAAGACCGAGGCCGAACGAGAGAGAGAGAAACGAGAAGATAAATGGACAAGTAATGGATGGCTGGAGAAGACTCGGACGGGCGGAGTATATAGAAATAGGAAAGTACAAAACGGAACGGAGAGTGATAGAATCGGAAAAAGAATCAAGCGCGCGCGCGCGCGAGAGAGAGAGAGAGAGAGAGAAGCGTGGTTCGGAGATTCCGAGAGTCCTCACGGGCGCCGGGGCTTTTCGCGTAATACCGGACACGAGCGTGCGAAATTAAATCAAGGAAAAAGGAAGTCGGCGAGTGCGGGAGGGAGACGGAGACTGTACGAAACGTACGGGAAGACGAGGGAGGGGATGGAGGCGAAGGGGTAAGGTCGGAGGAAGCCGAGCGGAGGATGGGTAGAAACGGCACGGTAAGAACCGTCGGGGGTGGTTCGCAGACGCGAGAGCTCGATCGAAACTTCCTCGTCCGTCTCGCTTCCTCCCGCTCGTCGAGTTCGCATTTACGCAGATATAAAAGCCCTCGCGGATGTTTTTTTCACCCGTACCGGCGGCAAGGGGGGGGGGGGAGTCGGGTAGAGCGGCGACGAGAAGCGTAGTCGGCGAGAGTGAGAACAAAAAAATGTACGGAAAAGAGACAACGAGCGGTGGTAGAAAGAGTCGGAGGGGAAAAGCGGGCAACGAAAGAGTTAGCGAACGCGAAGAGTGGGGGATGGGTGGGGGCGGCAGGGGAGGGGGTGAATAAAACGACGCTCGATCGCCCGTTGCACCGCGATCCGGTAAGTAGTGGAAATACGTGGCGGGGAGATACGAGTCTTAAGGGCGGTGGGGGTAACTCGCAGGGCCGCGATTGGTCCCCCGAGCTCGAGCGGGTACGAACGCAGGCGCAGATACCCCTCGAGCTCGAGACGTTCCCGGGGAGTCGCCCGTCTCTTCTCGCGCGAGTTGCACGCATTTTCACTTCGCATTCTCCGTACACACGTACGCTTCCGTACACGCACGCACGGGGACACACACACACACACACACACACACACACACAAAAGAAAATTGTCGGACACGTACATACATATACGCAGTTGCAGGAAGAAAAAGGAGAGCACAAAAAATTCGTAGTAGTTTTGTTCTCTCTACGAATCGATTCTCGATCGCAGAGGCCCGTTATTCTCGTATCGCACGATAAACGTAGTTAGAGATAGCCCGTTCGTTATTTTTTTTCCGTTGCGAAAACGAGAACCGTAGAAGATCGAGAAAAGAAAAACGAATTTATTCGGTCGAGCGGAATTGCGCATGGGACCCGTCCGCCACGAGCGCGCTGTTACTTTCGTTCCGCGTTTTTCAACGAATCCGGGTGTCGTTGGAGAATTCCCGGAAAAAAGGAGGAGTGGGTCGTTCGTGGAACGGCGAAAAAAAAACAAGCGCCCAGAGTTTTGGGGCGGGGTCGCAAATGGCGTGCAACCGGTCCGCTTCGACGAAAAGAGGGACACGCTTCGTTATTTTTCGTCGCGTACCTACACACGTATTCCCTATGCGTATATGTACGCGCCTGTACGTGCGAGCATGATCCGTGTCGTTTTTTTTTGCTTTTTTTCGCGTTATCTCGTTATATTCTCTACGAGGGAACGCGCCCGAGATTCGTGTGGCTACGTGTGTCCGTGTGTTACAAAAAGCGCGCATTAACCGTTCGGGGAAGTTTCTCGGCCGCGAAATGGCGGCCGGACGATTGCCCTAAGAGCGTCCTCTTCCGTTTCGCATTTTGTGCACTATTATTATTATTACTGGTAATGGCTCGTTTGGGGACGAAATCAGCGATTTCCACAGCGCGAGGAACGTTGCGTAGCGATTCGTCGTAACGTGAAACGAGTGCTGGTGCGAGGAGGGAGAACGAAACAAAAAAAAAGAAAGAAACAGGACGTCGCGCATGCGCCAACGCTCACGAGGATTTTTCTTTTGCGCAAAACGCACCAACGGATAAAGACCAGAAGAAAAAAGAAAAAAATTCGATTGTACTTATCGTACGTAAGCGTGGAAGGAATCGACGTTGCTCAACCGCGTAACGATTGAAATTGAACACGGGGAAGGAGAGGGGGAAAAAGAGCGATAGAGAGGAGGGGTGGATATTCGCGGGTACGATTGCGTACGGGTTTTGTACGAGAGCGGCGATCGATCGGTGGTTCGCTTCGCGAGGCGCAGCGGAGAACCGAGAATACGCGACACACGCTTACCCGCGATCGGGATAGAAGAGAGACACGAGAGGGGAGAGGGGTGGAAGAAAGTGAAGAAGCGAGGGGGGGGGGGGGGGGGGCTTTCCACGTATGCGATCCAAGCTGTATCCGTGTATGGATATATCGCAACAGTCCAGTAATGTATCCGTGGAGAGATCGGTACGGGAGGAGAGGAGCGAAGCCGTCAAGAGGCGGGGTAAAGTAGCGCGGAAAATATTCTCACCTCAACGCGAATCGCTATCCCCACCACAGGGGTGACTTTCCGTCGATTTCTCCGTGTCCCGGCGCGATTGATCATACACACTCGTACAGTGGAATGCAGGCGAAGAAAAAAAAAATGGCGTGCGAGGTCCGGGGGGGGGACAAAGAAACGCGGGAGAGCAAATTTTCGATGCTTTTTGCGCGATAGAAAAAGATCGAAAGAGCGGGAGGGAGAGACGAGAAAGGTGCGCGTACACTGTCTTGACGAACGCCTGGCCGTTTATCGTCGTAGTAACGCGAGCGCATGCGCGTCGAGTCGCCCCGCCGCGAGAGTCGCGCGCGGTCGAGTAGGCCGACCAAGGAGAGGGGGAAATCGGGTGACGCTGGTGTAGAGGCCTACGGAGTGGAGGGGACGAGAAGAAGCGAAGGAGCCAAAGTGCCACACGGTGGCGCGCGCGATCGTTGCTTTTGCTGGCCAACGGATATTTCGTATTTCTCGTTTTATTCCTCGCAAATTCAGCTCTCGGATGGGATCGCCTGGGGAGGGGTATAGAGGGAGGATGTTTGAGAGGAGCTCGTCGAGGAATTTTACTCGGGATGGATTTGCTCCCGGGCTATCTCTCGCTCTATCTATCCATCTCTCTCTCTCTCTCTCTCTCTCTCCCCCGCATGACGCACCATCGCGCTGGAGCTTACCAGCACTCACGTGCCCGCGGTTCCACCCGAGCAACACGATTCTTCTCCCTCGCTCTTTACGAGGAGGCATTAGCCGAGAGAGAGTTCCCATAAACCAAACGAGTCTCTAGGTCAGAGTTCCCCCTCCTAATGGCCGCTGTTGCCCTTCGCCCCACCCCGCTTTCCTGGCTCGTATTTGCGCCTAGGAAAAAGTCGTCGTCGTTTCACGCTTCGAAATGCACGCGCCTATTTACGTGTCTCTTGCAGCGTATCGAATCCATCGGTGCGTGTGTGTGTTCGCGCGCGCGCGAACCGAGCGAAGCTCCGAGTGACGGAGCGCAACGAGAAGTGGGGGAAATAAGGAAGATCGGAGGCGGGAGGGGGGTAGGGGAGTGGGGAGTGGGGGATGGGGTAGTGAAAGCCAGCGGAGGGTTACGTGACCCACGTACGCATTGCGAGGGCGCTCGCCCTCGAGATTCGACCTCGGTGAAGGGCGTTAAGACCGCGACGAGTGCACGCTCGCTCTCCCCTCTCCGTTTCCCACCCTCCGGGAACGTTACGACCCGATCCGGGTGGACGATCAACGTCCACGTATAAAAGTCGCGTTACGACCCGGCTGGACGATACGGCAACGGAAATAATAATGATAAGCAGCTGATAAGAACACAGCCGAAGAAACGAGAAGAATCGTCGTTGACGTTATTGACAAATGGCGATCTTCCATTAACAATAATAATAATAACAATAACATTATTATCATCGCAATTTTGCGAAACGCGAAAATATTAATAATTATGGAAAATTAAAGCGATCTAACCAATCAAGACTCCACAGAGATCCATCTGTAATCAGTTTGCGAGAGTATTCTACTTGGCACCCACGTCCCTAGAATATTCATAGAGACCGGCTAAACGCCGAGCATTCTCGAGGAAATGTGAAAATAATAATAATAATATATAATAATAATATAACCATAACAATATAAAAAAATGATAATGATAACAATAGTAATAATAGGAAAAAATTCTATATATAGTTTGCGGGAAGGTTCGATAATTCGGCGACGGAATTTTCTATCCGAGTGCTCCCGCTGGATGACGAGGTAAAACGTACGCATTCGTACGCACGCCGAGGGGGCACACGATCGTTTGAAATTGGAGAGAGAAGTCGGGGATGAAGGGAGAGGGGCAGGGGCAGGGGGTTTTCAGAGTGGAACAGAGTGGTGAGGTGTATGTGCAAGGAAATCAATACATCGGCGGGACGAGGCGCAGAGAGAGAGAGAGAGAGAGAGAGAGAGAGAGAGAGAAAGGATTCGAGGAGGATGAGAAGATCGAGAGAGTCCTCCGGCGTAAGCTCGTGAAAGTTACGGCAGCGGAGATAACAGTAACGCTACGTCCAAACAGCGCACCGATACAGGCGCGTAAAGCGCACCGGTACTAAAACCTACATCGGACTTCCCCCTCCGTCCTCCGCAATTATTAAATTCGATGATTCCAAGATTTTTTGATAAAAGGATCTACGACGATGATAATATAAATTGCATATCCGTGTTCCAGCGTCGGAGTGTTTTCAAGATATCTTAATTTTCGAGAGGGAGAGAAAGAGAGAGAGAGATATATATTTTGTGCTGCGGAGTAAACAGTCCTTAAGATTATCGTGCTGGGTAGCACATTATGTATCCTCCATTTTTCACATACATCGCGTATTACATTATTAATCTGAGAAAATTATTTAAAAAAAAATATATATATACGTAAATTATTGTATTAGAAAACGTAAATATATTAATAAACTAGAAACGATAAGGAGAAAGAAATAAATATAAGATAAACGTAGACGCTAAGGAGAAAGAGAGAAGGGGGGGGGGGGGGGGGGAAGGGGGGGGGGGATCAACGGGAGGTGAGCGCATAAAAAGTACAATAGGCGGTCCCCGCTCTCTGAGAACGCGACGAAACTCCGTCTCTCTCTCTCTTTCTCTCTCGGGAGAGCTTTCTTTCCGCCCTCTACGGTTCGTTCTCGCGGGCTGCACGGTACGCGACTGCGACGGGTAGGATGTTTACGAGGAAGGGAGAAAGAGAGAAGCAAAAAGAAAAAAAAAAGGGAGATCGTTCCCCCACCGATTGGCGAGACCCGCTGTGTGTACGGAATTGAAAGAACCGAGAGAGAGAGAGAGAGAAAAGAGAGTTCTGTTGCTTTTGTTCCGAGAGATCCTCCGGACCGTTTCACCCGCGATATAACGAGGGGACGAGGAATGGAAGAGGTGGGGAACGAGGGGGAGAGGGGAGGTGAGCGCGACGAATCTTCGCGTTCGATCTCCGGCGCGTACAGAAGCGTCGAGGTTGCCGCGGTATGAAAGGACTTCCGGTCGATATCTTCTCGGGGATTAAAAAAAAAGTGAAGGCATCGAAGATATTTTCCCCTCTCGCGGCTGGTGCGAAGCAGCGATGTGTTTCTCGATGAAGAAAACGTTTCTCGGCCGTTATTCTATCGTTATTATTATTATTATTGTAAGAACCGCGATACAACGGCCGAAAATAAATTATATAATTATATCAGCAAACGTCGAGGAAAAAATGTTAGATTTATTCGAATAAATATTCTATAAAATTGGATATTTAGTCATTCTTTATGGAAACTACGGATATCAAAATACAAATCCCCCTATAATTGAAAGAATAGCACCTATTGAATATAGTGAAAATGAGTAATAACGTAATATGTATCTTGAACAATAATATGAATAGAATTAGCTACAATTACTTCTTTCAATCCTCAAATCGTAAGTAAAATAACAAAAATATAACGATAATGAATATGAGTAGTGTGGAGAAGCACGCGAAGCGCGTTAGCCAGGCAAAGGAGCGAGAAAGGTCGCGGTACCGCAAAATCCTCGATATGCCCCTCAACGATCCCTCGTGGACACACAACAGGAATAACGAAACGGGTAGAAGGAAAAGATGGCTAGTGGAATTATAGGCTGTCGTTTCGTCTCTCTCTGGCTCGCGATGTCACGTTCGTACGTGAGTCAGAAAGGGAGAGAGAGAGAGAGAGAGCGCGAGAGATCGAGAAAGAGAACGAGAGACGAAGCGAGACGGAAGAGTTTCAGACACAAGCGCAAACAGGCGGAGTAGCCACGAGAGCGTGAACACGCGCAGAGAGCCGCTGGCAACAGCGCTATGACTCAGCTCCGGTGCGATTCTCAAACCTCCGCTACTCGTTTCTCGTCTCTTCGGTTTCGCCCCACCCCGAGGCCCGGCCGAGACTGAGCTTCCCCACTCCGTGGCCTCGTGCGCGCGGCTCATCCCCCACCGCGGTATAGCCTCGACCGCTCGCGCAGCTCCTCCGCCGTCTCTACGCGCACCTTCGGAGCCCCGAGGTTCCCCCACTCTACGGAGCGACTCGATAGTCGCGTCTCGCTCGCCCGCGAGACCGTACACGTTTCCCTGTACTCGTCTTTGTCGCTCTCGCATCGTACGTAAATATATCTCTTCGCGGAATATCCTCGTCTCTCTCGACACGATTCCTCTTCCCCCCGCCGTTCCGCCTTGACGAGTCAACCGTAGTTTGCCCCCTCCATTGGCTCTCGCGTGCTCGTCCTCGCGGTCCAACGAACGAAACGAGCCAGTTCGAAATATCTCTTCGTTTTTAAGAACTTTCCACGTTGCGATGAGTGACCAAAAAACGAAAGAAACAAAGAAAAGCCCGTGTCGAAAGAACCGTTACAATCGTCCCGGATTTTCTCCACTGATGGACTTTTCAATAAAACGCTTTTTTAAAGAGGCACCCGAGAGAGAGAGAGAGAATAGAAACGACCTCTCGAAAGTCACAAAAAGAACGGGTGTCCCCTTTTCGGTTCTACGCTCGATTCCCATCTCGTGCATTTTTTTTCGATCGTATCCAACGTTCCGGAAACGCTACTGTATACGGGACTGCGCGGCAGCCAGACAGCCAGTCGGCAGGAAAGGAGACTTCCTGCGATTGCCTCGTCCAAAGTGACGTTCAGTTTTCCATCGGCGAATCCTCCGCCTCTTTTATCGCTTTGTTGCGCCGTCCTTCCTTCCACACGCGTCAACGAATTTGCGAATCCGTGTAAGGCTCGCACCTCCCCCCTCGTCCCTGATCCACGTGCTAACGTTGCCCCACTTTCATCGAGTATCCGCCAAACGGGGAATATCGCGCGAGTTTCTATTGTAGACGCTGGTACGCGTTCACCTATACAGGGTGATCCGAAGGGAACCGGACCATCGATGGATGCCGATTCAACACTTTCATATAACCCAAACGAACCCAAACGTCATCAAAGATTGATCGACGAAAACAATTCTTCCCTTGGCAAAAATAAAATCCGGAAATGTTTCTTTTTTTTTGCAAAAAAGGTAAAAAAAAAAAAAAATTTTAAAGAAAAAACAAAATCTTCGTTGGCAAACTATTTTCACTTTTCAATATTTTTTAAAAATACATCCCTCGAAGCTTATTAATAATACGAGAAAAAAGTGTAAAATAATGTCTCGAAACGTTCCAACCGGAGATGACTTTTTCGCAGCACCCTGTACGGGTTACGAACATTTTCTGAAAACGTAAAACGGTAAAATCGAGCGAGAGAGCTTAAGAGCCCGAGATATAAAATCGAGACACCTGTATCGGGATTTTCAGGGTTACAGCTGTGCATATGAGCGCCTCGGATGAGAGAGAGAGAGAGAGAGAGAGAGAGATAGAAGGAAGGCAAGATCGTTGGAAGCGAACGAGCCGCGGTTTGGCAACGCGGCGTTTGCCGCGACACAACACAGCTGTGGTATTGAAGAGAAGAAGACGAGAGAGAGAGAAGCGCAGTGATTGTTACGATGAATATATCAAATTGCTACACAATGCATAATTCAATAAAATTCAATATAAATAATGGGAGTTAAATAAAACGTAAGGAAAATGAAAATAAAGCGTCAAATAAACATGAAAAATGTACAACAGAAGGAAAAAAAGAATCGAAGAATCGCGAACTAAGCGCGAACCCAAACAAAAATCAAAACGGATAAAATTCGATAAAAGGAAAACGAAAGAAACGAAGAAACGGGGGAAAATCGGTTTCGTCGACGAGGAAGGGGCCAGACGGGAATCCGCGAGAGAGAGAGAAGCATCGAGGTTCGGAGAGGGATCGAGAAAGATAAAGAGAATCGAGCTGGTAGTACAAACGCACCGGCGGCTTGGAATTCGCCATACGCGATCCCCTCTGGAACTTTGCACGCTCTATCTTCGACCTTGAATGTCACTCTCTCTCTCGCTCTCTCACTCGCCTGCTGGCACTTATTTATATCTGGCTCGTTCGTTCGTCCCTCCAGAGAGGCAAACGCGCACACACGGTTCCCCCCGTCCCTCGGGCGCGCCTGTGCGCCCCGTCGGCGAACCTTCCGCGGTGGTCGTCGACGTTGCGCGACGTTCCGACCAAAACCGATGTCGCTCTAACGTTCAATTTCCCCCCTCCCGTTCCCCTTAAGAATTACCGTCAATTTTATAACCCACCAGTTAAGTAACTTTCCGGCAATTATAGAAAAATACAAATTATAACGATCGTTATAACTTATATTCGACGTTTTAAAAAATACAACTTTTACGAAATAATAAGTAAAAAATATTGCAACAATAAATATTAAAAAAAAAAAAAAAAAAAAAAAAAAAAAAAAAAAAAAAAAAAAAAAAAAAAAAAAAAAAAAAAAAAAAAAAAAAAAAAAAAAAAAAAAAAAAAATAATAATAATAATACAAAAATTGTTAGCCCGCGAATAAAAATCAACTGGAAATGTCAGCAAATGATAGAAAGAAACGAAATAACAGAATACCGGTAAAAGCAGTAAAAACTAAAAAGTAAAGCAATCCCATTCGGTAGACAATTTTCGAGAGAGAGAGAGAGAGAGAGAAAAGCGAACACGATGACTCCGAGTCCCATTGATCCGTCTTCTCGCAAACGATGCAAAGATAGACACGGACGCGTAATATAGAACGATACGGGTAGTCGGAAAGAGACCGATGGAGGGGGGAGGGGTCGATTCTTAGGCTTTAGAGCCCGGTCGGGTCGAGCCGCGAACGAGGCGAAAGAAAGAATCGCGACTGTTACGCCGCGCCCCCGCGGTACTTATTTTCGTCGACCTTCGGGGAAAATCCGAACGATACTTTTTTATTCTTACTTTGCTTCGTTCGTTCGTTGGTTTTTCACTCCCCTCCCGCTCGCCGTTTCTTCTTTTCCTACTTTTATTCCTCGATCGTTTCGCCCGCGCGCCCACGCAAATATCAAACTTCAATGACGCGTCGAAAAGTTTGCCCCGATGGAAATTCCAACGATTTTTTCTTCTTTTTTTTATTCCCGCTCAGTATTTTCATCGCTGTCCACGGTCACTTTTTTTTTCTCTCGTAAGCAGGGACGGCTCGTTGACCTCCGATAAGGGCAAAGAGTCCCGTTCAAAGTTTTCAGATACTCGACGAGCCTCGGCTGCGATTAATCTTTTTTTGTTTGGGTTTGTTCGGGCTATCGAAAAATCGGAATTTAGTTCATTAACCTTTTTCAATCGAGCGGTCAAATTCGAAACTTTATCGACGAGGAATCGTTTGAATTCAACAGAAAAAATTCAAGCGCCTCTCGAATTTCGCAAAATAAAAAAATATATTGAAAAATGAAGAATCGAAAAACATTTTTCAATAAATCGGAAAAATGCAAATTCGATTGATCGGGAATCGTTTTAATCGAATAGAAAAAATTCCGGACTTTGCTCGAACTTCGCGAAATAAAAAAGAATATCGAAAGAAAAAAAAAGTCTAATCCAGCAGACGTTGAGTTTCGTCGAATCGAGACCAACCTGGTATTTGATAATCAATATTTCACGCCGTTTCGATATTACTTTCATAAATAATAATAATTATACAGACGAATCGTATCCAACGAATAATTAGTTACAATTGAATTGGATTCGCGAGTTACTTTTGCGGAGGGCAAATACACGCGTGCGTAAACCAATACGCAGAGGCAGTTGCATCTCTCTCTCTCTCGTTGATACTCTCGAAGTGTCACGCGCCCGAGCACGAGCTCCATGCTCAAAGTTCCGTTATGTCAGTTCAGTTATAATACACCTCTCTCCCTCTCTCTCTCTCTTGGAGGCTTCTGTGAAAGCAACTGCGTGGATATCGAAGGCAAAATAAAAGAAAAATCGCATTGTCAATGAGCACGTACAACGGAGTTAACAGTTATTCAACAAACTCTTCAATACTAAAAGTCATTATGAATTTTAAAAGGCAAAACAAAAAATCATTTCAAAAATTCAAATATTCCTAAGTAATGATATCAATGACAACAATAATAACCAAAAATGGAAAATAATCGAAACAGTATTAACAATTTTTTTTCATCAAAGCATAATCGATAATCATACAAATTATTATTATTATTATTTTCATCGTTATCATTATTCCCGTAATAATAATAATAATAATAATAATAATAATTGTTACGGTGATTACGATAATAATAAAAATAAAAAAAATCAATTATAAAAGAACGGCAGAATAGAAGAGAGAGAAGAAACCGAAGAATAATAAAAAAAAAGGAAGGAAAATGTTATAACGGTGTCTCCGCTGCACGGCCGAAACGATTTATGCGATCGTGTTCGCGACCAGAGAGAGAGAGAGAGAGAGGTGGGAGCGCGCATATAAATACGCACGCGAGACGCAATGATGCAACTTTAGTGGAAGAAAAAGGAGAGAGAGAGAGAGAGAGGCTCGTTTCGCGAGATCAATAATTCTGCATGCCGCGATTATCGAACGGTAAACTTCCATTAATGAATAATTGAACGATGAAAGAAAAAGCATCGGAAAACGAGGGAGAACGAACGAGACCGGGCAACCGTGACATTAAAATACGAACGTAGGAAAAAAAAGAAAAAAGAACATATAAAGAGAAAACAACGCGGATTTCGCGTTCGAACCGGAAACGACGAAAAAAAAACAACGCCCGTGGGTCTGTGTTTCATTTTTTTTTTAAATTTCGTTCAACATAATTTCTCGTCCGAATATTTTATTCCGATGTGAAAAGTCATTCGGAGGCGATGAACAATTGAAATAATAATCGAATAACCGTGACGTAGCAATTGCGACGATTCATAATTGCGATTGTCACCGAAAAGCAATAATAATGGAATCGCGTCGATAACGTCGTAATCTCGCAATTACGGTCGATTAGTTCGAATCGTACAATGTACTCCGACACAGTGAAATTCGTTTTTTTTTTTCTTCTTTTTCGAACACCCGGTATACGTACAAGTTGAATAATAACGTACGTGGCAAGTGCATTTCGCGTTATTGCACGAGGGACGTTTCTTTTTTTTTCTTCTTTATTTTTTTTTCCCCCTCGTTGCTCAAGCCCGAGTAACGAGCACGAGGCGATCGGCCACGAGACGTTTCGTCACTCCAGAATTATTTCTCTCTCTCTCTCTCTCTTCCTTTGGAGGCGCCGAGCGAAATTCTCCGAAAAAACAAAATCGTTCCGTTTCAATTTGCCAATTTTCAAGCCAAACAGAATTATTAATTCGAACGAATTGAAAATTGAACATTCGAAAAATTCAATTATTCCGCCATCGAAAAATTGATAACATTATTTATTTCGTAATGTTTATTTTTCATTTTTTGAATTTATTGTTTAATTATCCGCGATCGAAAAATTGATAAAATGATTTATCATTTTTACTTTTCATTTTTTCCATTTATTGTTTAATTTTCCGCGATCGAAAAATGTTTTTTTTTTTTCGTTCCAAGTAAAAAAAAGTGCATGGAAGGAAAACGTACGAGAAAAAAAAAAGTAGGCGTCGGTGCAGTATTATAACCGGGTGAGGTCAACGACCCCCCTCCCTCGTCCCGCTGTCAGAATCAACGTCGACGTCGCGGCGCGCGCGTTTCTCTCTCTCTCTCTCTCTCTTTTCTTGTTTTCTCTCTTTCCTCCTTCGCGGCACATCCGATTTTACCGTACACGCTACTTTCGAATCGTCGACGTTGCCGTCGATGGCAGACTGAGGAACGAAAGGGGGAAGGGGGCGGGGGGCGCCGGGCGTCGCGCGAATCGAAAATCGGCGGTATCCCCGGCGATCGGAGAGTCCAAAGTATTCGGTATATTCGCGTTGCAATCGTTCCGCTGCTCTCACGAGACGACGAAACTCGAGAGATGTATCGACGATACGTTTTACCGTTAAAAACGACGCGGAATCGGGTCTCGAGTTTTCCACGTCGAAATACACGATTATTATTGTTGTCTTTGTGTTTTTTTCTTTTTTTTTTTTAAATTTATTTTATGTTAGAATTATTATTTCTCATGAATGCGAATTTTTACGAATTTTTCAAACGATTTTATACTGAATTTTCACGATTTCAATAATTTTATATGAATTATGAATTTTTATGAATTTAAACACGTTTTGGTGAAAGTATTGTTTATTTCAAATTTGTATTTGTTATTATTTTATTATAATTGAAAAATATATATGTATACATAATTATGTAAAATTAATAAAAAATGCAACAACAAAATTCGTTTCGATGTATAATTATTAACTCTATTGATACATAAATAAATAAATAAATAAACGAATGAATAAATAAATAAATAAACGAATGAATAAATAAATAAATAATCGAATAAACCCAAACAACGGGCATAACGAAAGCAACGCTTGAGAACGGGAATACGAATGGAAATTCCAAGACGAGAAACAAAATAAATAAATAAAAGATGACAACGAGTAGAGACGACCTCCACGAGTCGTTCGAACGTCGTAGTTTGCTCGTTACGCGCGTTCGTACTGATAATCGCCTCGGCCGATAACGGATTCAAAACGCAGTTTCTCCGTTGACACGCGCGGCGTCGCCGCGCAAAGACGTTCGCGAGGCTCGAATAAACGAAAAAAAAAAAAAAAAAAAAAAAAAAAAAAAAAAAAAAAAAAAAAAAAAAAAAAAAAAAAAAACAAAAAAAAAAAAAAAGAAAGGAAAATTGGGCGAAGGTCGTGCACGTGGATACGTCATCGGCCAACGATTTCCGGTTCGCTGAATAAATATTCGTTCCGAATAAATATTCCGAAGCGAGATAAACGCGATTCCACCTCTCCCCCCCCCTCCGCCCCCTCCTCCTTCATTTCACCGACGATATCTCTTCCTCCACCGCGATCCCAAATTCCCCCCCCCCCCTCCATTCGACTTTCCGCTCCTCGCGGATTTTCCAAACGAATCGAAAATAGAATTTCGATACGTAGTTCCACGCATTCACCCCTCTTCAAGAAGCGTATCTGCGTTTCTACGATCTCTACAAAACACGATGTTCCATTAGCCTTCAAAACAAAAAAAAACAAAAAAAAGTGAAAATCAATCGAGAAACGAAAAAAAAAAAAAAACAGTGAAGAATAAAGCGAAAGAAATTCGAACCCAAACGAACCCAAACGAGCGAAGAGAATTCTGCGTTTCTACGATATCGCTGCGTCAAAAACCGACATTTTATTATCCATAAAAAAAAAAAAAGAACGAAATCG